>JAOYND010191696.1:0-16569 GCA_025802135.1 Lagerstroemia fauriei
AAATGAGGCAAAAAATCTCTCAGGGACCCAAGTGACGACAAACCCATCTCTCGAGGACCAAATTGTTAATTCACTCGATTTTAAAATTCGATTTGCTTTGGTTCAGTTTAATTTTGAACCGAACCGCACTGCATTTGTTTTTAAAAACAACACCAGGCCCATGGGTCATTGCCCGCCCATAAGGCTTGCATTGGGTTTACCCAAGCCCAAAGAAGAACTTTAAAATAAAAAAGCACAAAGGATGAGGACGTCGTCCTCAAGATGATGCTGGCAGGGGCAGTGGGGAGGACCACGTCTCCAGCAGCGTCTGGCAGGACCACGTCTCCGACAGCGTCGTCTCCAACAATAGCGACGAAGTAGGACAGCGTCGGAAGAAAGACCGCTCAGGACCACCATATTGCCCTATTAACTAATTTACTTTATAAAAAACACGCAAGGACTATATTGTCCTTTCACCCTTAAGGAGTTACCCACAATCCCACGTTCAGTTTTTCCATTTCACCCCATTTTACGGGCAGTTACTCGCCGCGATTCTTTCCTTTCCCATCTCCATTTTTCCTCATTGTACCGTTTCTCTTCTCACCCCTATTCTGGCTATCGCAATTTCTCCCCATGTTTCTTCTCCAATTTGTTGATCGTTTGTGCAGTGGAGTTTTTTTCCTCTTCCCCGACCGCCGACGCCTCCTTCACCACTCCCCGTTGAATCGAGTCAATCTAATCTTAGTGAAGCAGAATTTGGACATCGTCGATCTGGAACATCTCCACCATCTATGGAGAATGAATTCCCAAGAATAATCAAGGATGAGAGCATAAAAAAAATACAGAGTGAAGCAGAAGAGGCGGATACTCCAATCCGGAATGGTGTTGTAATGTGCAATCTAGGCATAGGCAGGTATGTCCGCTTATCTGGCATATCTTTTATTTAGAGATAAATATACCGGAAGTCTTATATGTTTAGCGATTCTTGCAAGTGAGTCCTAAATAGTTCAAAGTGTTAAATCAAGTTCTATATGTTATCTGCGTTACAACATTGAGTCATTTCCGTCACCTACCATTCCTTTAAGCTGACGTGGCACTTATACACGTCAGTATAAAGTAACGGTATGTGACGGAAAATACTCGATGTTGTAACGTGGATAACATATAGGACTTGATTTAACACTTTGAAATATTTAGAACTTACTTATAAGAATTGACAAACATGCAGGATTTCTGGTGTCATTTTCTCCTTTTATTTCCTATAGTGAGTGAGGATCTTGGCCTCAGAAAAGCGAGGGAGGGAAACCATCTCTAATAGTCATCCCACTTTTTCATTGTTGATTCTGTCATTTCTCTCTCTCTCTCTCTCTCTCTCTCTCTCTCTTATTAGGTCGTCGCTTGCTTTCCTGGTGGCAGATGGTCTGCAAGGATAGTAGTAGGTAACGAAAACTAATTGAATTAGTGCCCTTTTACTCTCTCGGTGAACTTCCCTTACTGTCTATACCATTTTCATTTCATCAGTATGAGCAGCATTCTATCTATACGCTCATCTTTGCGGTTAAGTTTGTATTTTATTTTTTTCTATTGTCAATTATTTGTTAATGGAAACTGGAGTTTCACACTCTCTTTGAATCAGCATTCTATCTATGCTTTCAAATTATGTTCTTAGACTCTGCATTTTTTTTTACTGTCCATTATCTGCTAATGAAGTTCGACATTCTATCACTATCAGCATTATATTTATGTTCTTCAAATTTTGCTTTCATATTTTGTTTTTTTTCCTATACAATATCTTTTATAAATCAATATAATCTCTTCCTGTTATGGCTTTAATCTAAGCAAGAATCAATGGACTGCAAACTTAAGCTTACAACAACCAGTAGGTAGTTTTGCCCTCTTTTTCAAGGGTTGTTACCTAGGACGGTTCCCACTTCTTCTGATCAGTTTGCTTATATGTGATGAATTTTAGATATCAAGATTGACTATGGTGTAAAGTCAGTGGAGACACTTGCCTTATCTGGTGGCCAGAGGCAAAGTAGCTATCTTCAGCATCCCTACTTCTACGGGTGAGCTATTGTGAAGTGGAATCAATGGTTCTATTGATGGTGTGATTAGATTGACCCCTGGCAATGCAAAAGGTACATAGTTTAATTACCTAATGAGTGATTTAACTAGATTACGATTCTTGGCTCTAAGTTCAATGTTGCATTACTAACTCCTACGGCTTAGAATTTGATTTCGATTCTATAGTTCATTAACACCCATTTTAAGTACACATATTCATTTTCTTAAATCGTTGGAAACTTAACTCAATCTCTGCTGCTCTGTTCTATAATTTATGTTTGTCTCTATTTGCCTTGTCTAACACATCCAAATTTTTGTTTTAGGAGTAATTTTGAAAACCCTTCAATGTCTCTTCACAAGCCAAATTAGAGAATGGGAACTGAAACATAAATAAGGGGAGTATATACTCAATTTGATCTAGTTCATATTCCTATTTAACCTACTCAGTTTCTATTTAATTCACTCACGGAATATGTCTCTAACTTCTCAAACTGTTGCTTGCGGGATGATCCTCTCTCATTCGACAATGAGGTATATTTCTACTTCCTACCATGATTATTAGTTTAGATAGCATTTCAAGAATAGTTGATGTATTATTAGATCGATTTTAGATTTTGGATTTTTTCTAAATTTTGCTTCAATGTAATTGGAGTGATTTTAATTGTGTTCACATGTCATAACATCTTTACTTTTTCTAGTTATATTCAATGATATTCACCGTGCATAGTACGAGCTAGTGAGGAGAATTGCAAATTTATTCATTGATTCCGCAAATAATTTTTCAACACATTAATTAAAAAAAAGATTGATGCATCGCATTATTTTATCTATTAATAATGTTCATTTTTAAAAAAATATAACATTTTTTACTAAAGTGTTAAAAAATTATTAGTGGAATTCACTACATTATCCGTGAGTTAAGTTGACCCTAGAATTTCTCGTCAACGATAAAGAGATTTGAAAACAAAAATAGGAAAAATAATTATAAACATCATAAGTCATCTCGATGCTCCTTTATTTATTCTACAAGCTGATGCATGCATGCATGAAATACAAAAGGACCCCAAGTGTGCAAACCCCCCTGAAAAGGTACATAAATTAAAGGAAGTAAAGCCCACAATTCATTACATTACATATACCTCTATCTTCTCTATTATCTCTATTACTTTAAACAAACTCAAAATAATTTTTGTCTCATTTTCGAGTTCAAAAAATGTCATCAATCAAATTTATTTTATAGTTAGTTAAATTTAATTTTTTTTATAATTTTAGTATAATTATTTATTTTATTAATTTCTCATATTTTGTTAACTATTTTCTCGATTCTCTCAAATATTTCACATGATTCTCTTAACTACACAATCTGCTTTCATTCTTTTGACATTCTCCAATTCCCGATTCGTAACTTTCACACAAAAATCACTTTATTTACTTGAGCCTCTCCTAATTCCCTCGTTTTGCTTTATGTATATTTGATTGGAATTACCTTTTTTAAATTGAATATATTATTCATAATTTCGTGCGTAGCACGTGTTACCTTCTAGTTATGTTGAAACAGCAAGGCAGTTTTCGTCTCACTCTTAAATTTCTGAAAATACCCTTTCTTTCCCTAATAACATTTAAGCAAAACCGCTCACGTCCCACCCTTATCTGAAATCTCTCCGACTCATGCTCCTCCTCTTCTCAATGAACCGCTCACGTCCCAATCGTATCTGAAATCTCTCCGACTCATGCTCTTCCTCTTCTCAATGAACTGCTTCCACTTCTCCACGTTCTGTTCTCTACTCTAAAGCCCTAAATTCTCTTGGCGCCCCCAGTTCTTCAGTTCCTTCATGTTTTCTCTACACTACGTAACCTCAACCTTGCCATCGCCCGGCCTGCTTTCTCTTGATCTACTACAATTACTCTTACTGTGCATCAAGCCGGCCCCAAGACTTTAGTGAGTGGATTGCGAATTGAGGAAGGAAGCATTGGGAAATTGTTGTTAGAATGGGGAGAGGAGTCTGGGGACTTGAAGACATGGTTGCAGCATAACGGCTTTTGCACGATGAGAACCACAACTCGATTGACTGCGCTGCTCGGAGTGAAGATCTACAGGTGAAAGTTGATGAGTTTCTAATTCGTGTATTTGATTTGTCATCTCCGATCGGATTCTTTGTAGACGAAGTCAACGATTTGGGCTTGCATGCGGTTCATGCTGCATTCTCCGTGCGATCGCAGGTAGTGAAGTCATCGGAGGGAAAACTCAATGTTGCTTTTGCACCTTCAACAGGTAGCCATGCAAATGCATCGTCATTCTTTAAATACAACAGTTCACATGCTTCTATTCTAATATTCATATTATTATACTTTCTTCAATAACTGGAAATATATATATATATATATAAAATTTATGCAAAATATTATTACTACTTTTGGATCTAATTCAAAACTTTGATGTCCGAATTAGCTTATGTTTTGATTAGTTCAACCTACTCTTAGTTTATGCTTCTGTGGATGGAAGGATGGTAGAGTTATAAGGAGAGGCCTCTCTTGGGCTCTTAAAGTTGTAGTGGAAGGAGTTGGAGCAATTGATCTCTGAACTCTAAAATGAATCATCTGAATATCTCATGAGTACTAACTTAATCATTATTCTCGGATGTATCTTGATTCATCGATAATTTGTATAATTCCCGATCCTTTTGCTCTAGAAATCGGGCACTTGGGTTTAGCATGCCTTGTACACTTGAATCCGTTTGTTAACTTCGTGACTTTAGGACTCGATTTTTTTTTTGCACAATTTCGGATAACATAAATTCTTTTTTGAATGTAAGAAATAACCATGAGTTATTTATCTCACTTTTCTTTTGCTGTAGGATAAGGGAGTAGCCCTCGCCTAAGGAATTGCTCTCAAGATAGCCTCCTCCGCTCTTATCGGAGATATGATCGTAGCTTGCTTCACTCTCCCGACAAAAAATGTATTGTTTTTATTTTCTTTCTGTTAACTATCCTTCTTTTAAATTTGGGAATTTTCGATTTTTGATCAGCAAATGAGGTTACCATAAGTTATTTATTCCACCTTCTACTTTGATTTATAATATAGGACTGATCCCTTGCTTGGGGTTATGCTCTAACGATTGCCCTGCTCCTCTCTTATCAGATCTATGATTGTAGCTTGCTTTACTCACACTGTCAAAAAGGTATAGTTTTGCTTTCCTTTATATCCACAGCCATGTTTTCAAATTTTGGATTTTCAGTTGTTTCTTCTGAGTCATTTCTATTATGTATAACTGTGCAATTACGCAAACTAAATATCTATTTTGTTTGAATGATAACCGATCAGTATAATTCTTCTTTTCCACTTTCTGCTCATATTGTATTGTCTCCTCTCTACTATTTGCTGGTATTGGGATTCAGCTCACTACTAGAGTTTTCATTCATTCCTGATATAACAGAATCTGAATTGACTCAATGGCTTATCATTGCTTCAAGTTTCTTGTTCAAATCATTGAAAATAATATTAAACTATTCTGATTTTACTGTTATATCTGCAGGCAGGAGTAATGCAGACTCATGATGAAGAGACCCAGAAATTCTTAAAGCATTAATTGGTTTCCTGGAGTAATGCAGACTCATGATAAAGAGGCCGGGAAGTTCTTAGAGCATTCATCGGTTACCTGGGTGCTGCTGTTACCTCGCTTGCGAGCAGCAAGCTACATTTTCAAGGAACAGTTATGCCTAATTATACCGCGGTCCAGTCTTATTATGCACTTTTTTTTAATGTTAATTCCAGACCAACTATTTCTCGCCTTGAACATAGTAATATAAAATTCTATTTTGTGTCACTGCTTTCACGAGCATAGACTGCTTTTCAATTAGCTTATTTCATTCATTTATGCCTGCTTTATGAAGCTGACTTGAAAGAATTGACAGTATTTCGTTCTTCTCCTCTGTTGTTTAAGAACTATTATATAGAATTGGCTTGATTCATATTTTGATGACTGTGAGAACTGATATTTTTTAAGTGGTTTCTCAATGTTTCTTCTACTCTGTCTTTGATGATGAGAAATCTTCTCAATGTCGCGGAGCTTCATAGAAATGATTTTGAATGCAATGAGTTGAATGGGATGATTGCAAATGGAGTTGAATAGGCTCGAGGTGAAGATGCATATGATGTATGAGTTTGAAGAGATTTAATTGCCTGCCTTGAGAAGATTTCTAATTTTTACTTATCCAAGGAGGGCTTCAATAAAATTTATAATTCTTACTCTATTCATGACTGTGTACATGCATTGATAATAAACCTATCTTCAAATTTAGCATTTCTTTCATCTTTTGATTAAAAGCTTTTGATCATCAGTGTTAAACATCAAATCTTTCAGTTAACGCGTAATCATATTTTTACTCTTCTTAATGATACTCTAGAATACTCACCGTGCATAGTATATATAGGTAATAAACTTTTAAAAATTTTCCTTCAATCACCTACACTGTACATACTACATACTTTGATTATTTCATTATATTTACGTGTGTTACTAGGACTATTATTCACTCCATGCTCGACTATACTTACCTTGCGTAGCACGGGTCGTGTGGCTAGTGTGTGTGTGTATATATATATATATATATACACACACACATGGTTGGACTGATTCCTAGCTGTAAAACGAGAGTTCACCTTGATGTCATCTCCACATTGTTATCGGATGCCTGGTTCGTACCTTCTGCAGCAGTCGAACTGAAACGATTCCCGAACCGTCAGCTGACACAGCCCCGTATACAACGAGTTCCATTGATGACCATGGCGAAAATCTTTTGGTACCAGCTGAGAGGTACCAAGGAGAGGACTGTCAATATGCTGATGACAATAAAGTCAACCACCGGAACGAGGATGAATAAAAGCAACCCACAACATGCGAATCCTGCTACGATGAGGACGCACTTCACTATCGAACATTTCCGCACCGCAGGACTGAGCTGCCGAAGCCCCATTGCCACATACGTCCTCACATAGGCGAGGGAAGTAACGAAGAAGACCGAGATGAAAACCCGATACTTCTTGAACAAAGATTCGGGGCCTTTGAATTTCACAGCTAGAAAGACGAGTAGAAGTGTGATGCTGTAGCCGAAAGCTTTGTGGATTGTCTTATCAGAAGCTGCTTCTCCATCGTCCGGGCTGTGGTCGTCCCTTCCATTCACAAGCATATAAAACCTATACAGCGGTGTTAAACGCATTGACATTCAGATATACTTTGAACAGCCGGACAGAATTCACTATAGAGTCTATGGAGTAAATATTCACTGTATAATAAATATATAACGAGTTTATTGTATAAATCTCTGTCAGATTTTGACACGTGTAATATTTTCACAGTTTTCGAGAGTCGGCTTTACACATATCAAGATCTAAAACGTGATATATACAACGAAGATGGTGTCTGCCAACACTCAAGCTCAAAAGTTGCTTATAGCAAAGTTTGCATAGATCGGAATCGAACATGTGATTTAATCTCATTAAACCACATGAAAATGAGTTTTAGACTATTAGACCAGCATGGTTGGTAGTTCAATCAACCTTTTGAGAGCAATTGCAGGTCTGTTTGACACTGGGAGTTTGTGCGGGTACTTGGTAGACCTGAAAAAACGGTAAGAGCCTATCCAATAAGGTAGATTTCATTTGAAGTTCGGATAGTTTTAGGGTACTAAATTAAGGAGCTAGTCGGTTATGGTTCTAGCACACAGGACACTAGGAACTGGAAGTTGAACTTGATAAAAAATCGACTTGCGCAGTTAACTTTAGTCGTTCATAATTTTCTCATTTGAATTTCAATCTTTAAACTGTTTAAATCATTGTATTCCTGATTCGATGGACTTTCATTTGACAGAATGATAATGTATTTATTATATCTAAAATATCATTATAACTTAGGAATTAATAATATATAATAATTAAATTTAATGCCTACTTAAATATATTTGATTATAATAAAATAACTATAAAAATAGTAAAAATCATGAAAATTCTTTGAACGTGACCGATACTTTGGAATTATTAAACATATGAAAAATATCAAAATAATTTATATTACATAGGTAAAAGAGAAAGATCATAAACATGTTTCATCTAATATGGTATCCGGAACTCACAGTATCTCACAAAATCCGAGTAGGATCCCACTTTAAGATTCAATAGAATAGGGTCCGAATCCAAAATTTTTAAAACCGGTTTTATGTAGGTAGATGGTGCCGGATTCGGAAATTTTTGAAACCGGTCTTATATTGATAGACGGTGCCGGATTCGGAAATTTTTGAAACCGATCTTATATAGGTAGACGGATTTTTGAAAAACTAGCGGTGGAACAAATTGACAATAATGGCCGGAAGAGATTGCTAACCTGCTCTGATTCGGAGCCTGGACATCATCAGAAGGGATTTGATGAACAGTGATATGGATTGATCGATCCATTTTCAACTCAAAGCAACTGCAGATGTGTCTTCTGTCTTCTGTCGTCCCTTCATGGTTATATACAGTAGATATCCTGGTCACATTGTTCACGTTTTTTTTTACAAATTTTAAAATTTTAGTTTTTCATAAAAATAAAATTAGAACTAAATTTATAATTTTATCTTTAAATATCATATTTCTTATCGTTTTATTCCCTCCAACCAAACAATACATATTTATTCATCATTCCATATTATTCCTCTTACTATTCTAAGATCAGATACTGAATCATGAACGAAGAAACGCATGAGAGAAAAGCATATTGACTAGTGATTGTGGGTTGCCTCCGGGGGGCCAGCCCGGATGGTCCTAGGTGAGGGGCTCAATCCCTAGGGGGCACGAGCCTGTCATGATTTATCCTGCCTTACCTGGCACACGTGGTTTGCGGGCTATTGCGTGTGCCCTGAGGAGGAGGTATCGCAACCACCGCTAGTCGGGCCCGGAATACGCTCGGATACCTAGGTTATAAAAAAAGAAAAAAAGACTAGTGATCGTGGGCCAAGGGACACCCATGACCTCTGCCCTTCCACCCCTTGGATAGATAAAGAGATAAGAGAGATCTTCTGGTTTTCTCATGTTGAACACGGAATTCCTAATTCCAATTGAAATATACACCGATTCGGTAGATAAAAATTTCTCTTTCTGAAAACCGAAAAATACATCCCTTTTTATCTGGGCATTTCAAAAAAACCTTCATTTTTTAAATTTTTTTACGAAGGGTTTCATATACATATATTTCATAATATATATTATTAAGATATTCTTATCCCTATCTATTCTAATCCTGCGAACCAAACGCCACATTAGTTTAGAAAAGAAAATTATTTAAAAAAATTATGTGCACACATACATATACATATACATATATATATACACTAGACGCAAATTCATGTTACGTACAAAATTATTAAATATCTAGTTGATTATTATATTATATATTTTATTGTTGTTACCACATGGAGGAATCTACTCGGAGCTAATATTCGCGAATGATGTGCTTGAGAAAAAATAAATAAATTATTGGATGTTATATGATTCCATTCCCATTCTAGTAAGTACTTATTGATTGGTTGTTTGTCTACGTGGGTGGAGCCGGGTGGAGCACAAGTTGGCTCTGACTTTCGACCTTTCTTAAGTTGGTTTTAGTTTTAAACATTTTAACTATTATTCAATTTTAATCCTTTACAATAAATTCAATATTAAGAAAGATAATTTAACTTTTTAATAATGAAAAATATATTTTTAATAACAAATTATTTTTACAATTATAAAAATAGAGAAACTCTCCATATAAGAAAACAGAGGAAAGTAAGTGATGAGAGAGAAAAAAAGTTGAATAAGTGGTTGTACTTGTTAAATTTATTATTTTATCCTATCCTTAATTTCAAATCTAAAAGTCATTAAAAATTCAGTTATTATACACAAAGGACAAACATGAAAAATTGTAAGTAACACCAAAATAGAGATGTTTGCTTAAAGTAATAAGGCTTTTAGTTATGGCCATTACTTGTGGTAAGTGATTCGATATATTTTCTCCTCAAATTTGAGTCTAATTAAAACAAAATTAATAATTCATAAACAAGCAAGCAGTCTAGTCGAGAAAGGTGGAGATTAGATTCATGGGGTACGGTACGAATTACTTATTTGCAACTGATTAATTAATTAATTAATTTAATATTTCAAATTGAAAAATAATTAAAAGGAAAATCACACGACCGGGTGAGAAAGATCAGATCCCCGTATACATCTGTCCCATTCAAGAATTATAAATTAATAAAATTTAATTATTTTAAATTTTTTTTATTATATTCTAAAGTTAAGAATAAGTTAAAATGGTGGAATTTTTTATTCCAAATTTATGTCCTTGCACCTTCGCCTGCGAAGGATACTTAAATTAAGGCTACTAGTCTACCCCTTAATTAGATGCATAATTGGAAATGGAAAAAAAACTTATTTTCCCCTTTGATAATTGGCATCTTTGGAGAAAATCTTGTGTAAAATAGTATCATCACGTGACAGTACCTATATAATGATATCAATTTATAAGATCAAGTCAATTTACAATTTTTTTTCTTTTAGATTTTGTAAATAATTCCTGAAAACTTGACTTTATCTTATTGTTTGGTGTCACCACATATATTGTGTCAGACGAGGACCTCTCCTATACATATGTTTTATTATTTAATAAAATTAACGAAAATTATGATCATATATTTTATTATAATTAATATTTAGAGTGTGTGTGATCTTAGTACATTTAAGAATAATGGAGTGATTTTATGTATAATAAATTTGGTGAAGAGAGTTGAAAAAAATATGTGTGAGATAAGCGAGAAAATAATAATAAAGGAAGATTTAACAGTTAAATATTAGCGAAATTATCATCATCCTGCCCAATCTGATTCGGAGACGTGTATATAGAAAAGAGGGGTATATATGTCTCCTGCCTGCAAGAGTGTTGCTCCTTTCTCCTTTTTTCGTTTATTTATTTATTTTTGTTTTATTGTTTAATCAGCATTTAATTTATATTTTTATATTAAATTAATGAAAAAAAGTTGAAGGAGTACTCTTACGAAAAGATCGAGGAACAGAAAAGTTTTGGATAAAAATGATAAAATAATAAAATGTTGAGGACCAAGACCTAACTTTTCTCTTCCAATTATACTCGTATTCTTTCCTAATTTTATTTCTATTAAAAATTAAAGTATTTAGTAATTAATAATATACAAATGAAAAAATTATTTCAAAATAGCGTGTGTGTATATACTAGACGTCTCGACCCGTGCAATGTACGGAATTGTACACTTCATAGTTGATTATAAATTCTTATTTTTGACAATTGAGTATTGATTTTTTTATAGATGATTAATATTTAAAGAGCATATAATAATTAAATAAATAAAACAGATAATTTGAAATGGAAAATTAGAGAGTAGTTATTTGGTAGCTGTGGTTATATTAACAATTTTATTATTTCATCCCCATTTATTTTTTATTGGTTAAAAATATATTTATCAATAATATTTTGAAGAGTTCAAAGTGGGACCAATTAGTCTCACTTTTCCCATACAATAATAGAGGATGTATGGATACTATACGTTACTTTGGTCGGTTTGAAAAGAAATGGCTGACCATTATATTTTATATAAACGATAGTATCTAGAAGGAATGTCAATTTCTTTCATTGGATATATGTACTACATATAAATAACACGAATTCATCGGATTTAGTTATTTTTTTAATTTTTTTATTAAACCTAAAAAAAATAGGGTTTAAGAATATTTAAATTTTATTGGTTGATATCATCACATAAACACTAGCACGTGATGGTACCGTCATATAAAATACTTTCTCCTACTTCAAGGACTTGGTAGAGGTGATCAGACTCAAAAACCTATGAATCAGAACCTATTGAGAAAAAGGGCTTGGTATGCTTGGTACTACTCTCGCCCCATGACTTGAAGGTCCTGCGTTCGATCTCACATGTGAGACTTTGCGTGCCCTTTTTACCCTCTTCTTCGTTCTACCCCTTCTAGACCTATGTGTCTCCTTGTACATCGAAAAAAACTCGATTAGAAACATATATTGTATCGCAAGTTCTGAATAACCTGTTAAAAAGGATTTAACTTTTCCTTTTTATCAGGATAACTTTACGAATACATAGTTATTTCAACGTCATATATTTATTGACCACTAAAAAACCATGTAGAATTTTACAATTTTATGTTTTATTATTCTTCATTATTAGTTTTTAAATTTTGCTAATATTATGAATATAATAATATTCATTGAATATATTTAATTACTGTATTAAATGCAATTTTATCGAATTAGCAATTTAACAAATTACTGTCCAAATAAAGAAGCTATAGTTTGATTGAAAACAATGGTGCCCAAAAAAAAAAGTTTTCCTTTATATACCCGTTTTCGAGTACCTATGACTGAGAACGGAATTGGAACATGTTCTAACCAATTTATTAATTCACCAACTACCTGAATTTTATTAGAATTTATCCACAACATGTATTATCAAGTAATTTCCAATTGGTTTTGATTTTATGGAGTATTCACGTGTTCTCCCACGGGGTATATGGTGGGTACGCTGATTCGGTGATCCCACGTTTGAATTCCGAGTCTCATCTCTTTGCTTCAGATTCCAGAAATTTCTTAGGAATTGACGTCACGCTCATTCTCCCAACAAAGATGGGGTCGTCGGGTTAGGTCCAAATCTGTCTCTGCACTGGTCCCTTTCGGCTCCGCTGGCAATGGCTGACGAACGGGGGTGAGGTCAGCAGCTCCGAGGCGGCGAGGGGTGGGACCGGGTGGGTTGGGGGAAGAGTCAAATTTCTCATCCGAATTTTGTAGTCTCAGTCAGGACGTGCTATGTATGCATGCCTAGTTATCTCTCTAAAAATCGATGAATTGCTGAGGCAAATCCCGTGCTGTAATAAATAACCTTATTATTCTCTCTAAAAAAGGGGAATTATAACCCTCTAATATATTCATTTTCTTACGAGAAATTATGAATATATATATTAAATACTAAAATTTGTATTTATGATTTTTTTTTCTTGGTATAAATCACTTGTATATAAAAAATCCAACGAGTCTTAACTAATAAAACATTGCTCTAGATATATGTTATTCTCTTTCGACAAATTATATAATTCTATAGAGTTTATAAAAAAATTTCGCTATGCATATATATATGTGTGTCAGTTTTTTAGAAGTGATGAACTTTTCTTCTTTTATCATTTTTATCATAAATCTTTTTTTGAGACAGATTTGATTCTCAACGTTTTCATATTAGTGACGTTACGTTGACACCTAATGGAGTCGTCAAAGAATCGAGGGCTAGGCATGCATTAGTGGGGAGATTTGACTATATGCATGTGCATGTCGAACAATTATTCACTTTGTGATTATCTCATGACGCGGTTCGATAGATAGGTCAAACAGAAGCTTCCTTTTTGGGGGTTCTTCGGATGATAGAAGGAGAGTGCACGCTGACTTATTGGTGCAATTTGCGTGGAGAACAAGAGAAGAGAATAGACCCCTGGCTGGGCACAGGGTTGAGTAGCTGTATGCACGTGTGCTCTGTGGGTGAAAAATGGTAGTGTGGGCAGGTAACTTCCATTAACTTGTGAGGGGATGAATGGAGTAACAAAGGACCATTACGAAGCATATAATGAATTAGTGGCCCGTTTAGACGAGGGGAAGACCATATGACAGTGTAGGATGGTTCGTGCATGGGACTTCTTAAGGTTCATCCTTCGATCTTGAAACGATCCTAGAAATCTTCATGATATGACTGTATGAAAACTCTCCAAAAGATGGCAAGTTCTCGAGCAAGTCAGGTCAGGATATCATCTCCTTTGCGAACGAGCATGGTAAGGGGCGAGTTCTTACAGTCCTGGAACTGGATATGGAAATCTGATGCCCCCGTCCTAGTCCTAGGGTTCGCAATTTTATTTGGGGGTGATGTCATCAAAAAGTTCCAACAAGGGGGGACATCTTCACCAGCGAGAGCGAGGTTTGAATATCCTTCCTTTTTTTTTTGACATAATATCACATTTTTACCAAAATAAAAATGATAAAATTAAAAAATAGAGCTTCAAAATAAATCTTCAGAGGCAAGTTATTGACGAAGCTGCACAGCAGCCACAGCACAGGTGCAGCCCTTCTTTGTAAGCCGAAATCCCATATTTACCCCCCAAACTAAGCCCACATTGACTTATCAACCCCGATTCCCGAAAGCCCTAACCCACTTACCTTTTCCATGGGACGGGACGGCCCCATCATCAATCTTCTATTCTCCTACTCAAAGCCCCACGTACAAACAAACCATATACAATCACCGTCTATAATTAAATAGAGGATTTCTCTTCAGAAATTGACAGTAGATATGAGCTCGAAGGCTTCGAGAAACTTTGTAGATATCAATGACTCTCCGGAACCTTCTCTAAACAGATTAATCGGATCCAAACATATTCACGATCATCTATGAGAGAAATGATCGTGGAGATTTCTCATGTTGGAAGCCTGTTACCAGGCTAGTTAAGATAGATAATAGATCAAGATGGAAGAAGATACCATTGTGCTAAACACGCTTATGAAAACCACGCATATTGTGAGAAAACAAAAAGGCTCGGTATTGTCGGTATCGCTCTTAATTTGGGACCAAGTGGTTCTAGTTCGATTCTCACCATCACAACCGGGACTCCTCGTAGCCATTTATTCCATATTCCATCTATCCCTTTCTAGATTTATGTGCTTTTTTCGTATGTCGGAAAAAAAAAACGCACAATTCTCCTTAAGCCAGACACAGATTTAGGCCCATAAAATTGTCGGGCCTACCCTGTTCAAATATTTTTTTAAAAAAAGTCTTTTTAATCAGTAACTATATATATATATATATATATATATATAAAGTTCAGTTTGAGTATTCTCAGCTTACGTGAGTGTTAAATTATATGAAAAATGGGATATTAGAGTGTTAGGTACAATTTAATATTTATTGGATCAAGAAAAAAAAAGGGTATGATGGTAAATTTACCAATATGTAACTACCAAAATTTTCTCAACCATCACTTTCTCACTCTTATTTTGTATGGATTTTTCCCAAGTACCTATTCGTCAATTTTATTAAATATAAAGTCAATCTATTTTTCACAAATTTTATTACACACTTTTATATTTATTTTATTGAAAAATTACATGCTCAGAACATCAACATTATTGTGAAATATAATGACAATCATGAATATTTCGCCAACTGTTGTAATGAAACTGTAAGACGATATGAATTAGTAATCTAATAGTAGAATTTCTTAATACTTCACTCATTTATCCAGCTGAGCCTACACGATATTGGACTGGTTTTCACTTAAAAGTCTAAACTATTAGGTGACAGTATCTAATTCTCTTATAAACAATGATCGTTACCATTCATTGTCCAATGTGGGATTTATTCTTGACAATGTTGAAAATCTCAACCTTGAGACCTTGAATAGCTCGACAGGATAGAATAAGAATTTTGTAACGTGTAAAATTTGGATTTTATAGGCAAAATCTCGAATTTGAGCTTGTATTTCATACCTTTGCTTTTGTTTTTTTCAAAGGTCCAAAGGGAGTCAAAGAAGGACAGACAGAGGGACGTGGACAAAAGTAGTGGCTTGGATGTTCGATATTAAAGCCACAAACAAAGAGGAATGTTGTTGATAAGCCGGGCAATCTGTATCGTGTCGTGTTTAAACGTGTTGTGTCTAAACGTGTTCGAGTTAGAGACCCCGATGATCTAAACATGGCACATTTATTTTTCGTGTCTAAACGGTCGTGTCTAAACCGGGTTGACCCATTTAGAGTGAAATGTCTACAATATATAATTATACTCTAATAATATATTATATGATTACTAAAATAATAATATTTATTGATAATTAGTATAATAAATAAGTAAGATTAATCAATTATTGATCAAGTAACATCATTTAATAAACGTGTTTAAACGTATCGTGTCGTGTTATACAGATTCAAACCCAGTTAAACATGTTTATTTATCGTGTCTGTACAGGTTCATGTCTAAATAAGTTCGTGTCTAAATAGGCTGACCCAAACCCGCCTAGCTCCATGTTGTGTCATGTTGGGTTATCATATCGTGTCTAAAATTGCCAGGCTTAGTTGTTGAGGTTGGAGTGGAGGAGGATGAAAAATTTTAAATACTCTTATATTATAATGATACATTGAGAAATAATTGATTAAATTATTTTGATTAATGATAATTAGGATAAATTCTTGAGCGATTAATATTAATTTATAAATATGTCATATCTTAATTAATATCTTTTTACATTACATGATAAAGTAGAAAGACTTAAGAATGAGAGATCCCGTTTTAGGATTTGGTCTGGGTGAAGCCCAGACAATGCTCCCGTGTTGTTGGGCCTTTCCCCGTTTTTTTATGAGTGAATTAACAATTTGGTCCTCGAGAGATGGGTTTGTCGTCACTTGGGTCCCTGAGAGATTTTTTGCCTCATTT
>JAOYND010191796.1:0-16566 GCA_025802135.1 Lagerstroemia fauriei
GTGTAATTTAATCAGAATTTACATGATTTATTCAATAACTAGGTACTTTTCTAGTAGAATTTTAAATAAATTGCATACATAATACAGTCCACAGTTTTCAAGGTGACTGCATAGTTTTCAAGGGGATTGCACATTAAAAATTCCCTTCTAGGCATAGTTGATTTGAATATCTACTTGGTTATTGCTTCACTCATTTTTTTCAAGTCAACTTCCAGCTCAGACATGCTAAGATAGCCCTCACATTCATGTGGAAGTCAACTTCAATAATTGGTGCAGTTTTTTATCAGGATTCAAGTCAAGTTTTCCAGCTGTTTGGCCGGATAATCCTTCCCAAAGATCTGTTTGGTTTATAGACAATGAACAACTCGGTGAACTTAAAGAAAACAAAAAACGAAATACTATCGGTAGCTAATCATTTTAAGCTTCAGAGATCAGTAAGGACGAGATTGTTGGTGAAAAGATCAAGGAAACCTTGGAAGACATTCACAGCAAAAACAATAATCTTAAGTCCTATTCCCGGTCAACTTCCTTCCCACTTGTTATTGCAGCGTCCTGTCCTCTTCCTGAGTCAACTTCCCACTTTTAAAGTTCGTAATATAATTTAATGATTTGCTTTCAGTTCGTGTCTTTTTATACTAATATCTTTTTTTATTAGTTAAAAATCTATTTATCAAAGTGCTTTTGGTAGTTCAAAAGTGAGACCAGCTATTTTACTCTCCTCATATAATAATACTAGACACACACCCCTGTTATGCAAGGATGAAAAATAAAAATAAATAAATGCAGAATATTGGGATGAACCAGTATAACTAAATCGTTTATTTATAACGTAATATAATTTAACTCATTTGAAATTCGTTAACTTACAATAGTAGGGAGAGCATTTTCACCTGTCATTAGTATACTATGTCAATTTTACCATTTTCAAGTTTACAATTTCAAATCATTCGTTTAAAAATGTAACAGATTTTTATTGCTAAAATTGTAGATATGGAGTAAGAAGGGAGAATTTGAGTAGTTAATGAATGATTTTTATTGTTAAGATCATAGATATGGAGTGAGAGAAAATTCATTGAAATTACTATTTTACCCTTAATCTGGAGTATTTTATAAAATATATGCAATTATAAATTTTATTACTTAAATTAGATTAAGGATAACTATTGAAAAAAAATCAAACTTCTGAAACATTTGTATATAATAGTATATATAGGTTTGCACATAGACCTCTGCACTGTGAGTACAATCAAGTATAGAAGTGAAATGTAAGCTTGTTGATATGCATAAATCAAACAAATTACTTAAATATATGCAACACTTATTAACATAAACGAAATTAAACAATTGAAAGAATGCTGGAAGAAAATCAAAATCTGGATCACGAAAATCTCACCTCAGAACAGAGAAGGAAAGTTAAGGGGAGAAGATTGAAAAGATGTAAGAAATAAGAAATGTGTGTCTGGAATGGAGAAAAAGTAGCAACTGTGCAACTATCCAATAAAGTAAAATGACAGCAAATGTCATACAAAAATATTATTGGTTAAATTAGGTTGTATGGCAGTTTTGAAATAGGAAAAAAGAGTGCAAATTTATTCCTAGTATTTTAAAGTAATAGAGAATAGAATTACGACTCGTACCCGATACGTTATTATTAATATATAATTAATTAGCATAAGCATTGATTGAGCATACAAGGATATATATGTGAAGAAGGGAGAGAATAAAAGTGCATGAAAAGTAGGAAGAGATGAGTAAAGCGGATGTAACTATTTCAGACTATTTGAAAGGGCAATATATGATTTAGAAATGTAATATAATGTAAATTAGAGCGAATGTCAATTTTGAAAAATAAATTCCAGACCAAAACTACCTTGAAATGTCTAAGAGATATAATTGCCCTATGATACAAAATCTTTGGCGAATATAAACTTTTAAAACATAACAGGGATACAATTGCTTCTCAAAATGTAACACACTCAGCATATTCTGCCAATTTTTCCTTAACACCGTTAATAACTGTAAGAAAATATGATCCGCCCATGTGGACCCGATTGATTTAACCCGAACCCGACTCAATCAGAAAGTGCATTCTCTCAAATGATTGCATTGCTTCGCTGAGGGGTCGTGTTCGTTGTTCTTCCTCTTTCAACTACCAATAACTATATTGGTAGGTAAAAGAGCAATTAAGCATGTATGTGTGAAAGTAACCATTCTCTAGAGAGAAAAAGTGAGTGAGTTCCAGTTACGTGTTACTCCCATCAGAGATCGAGTTATAGGGTTCTTGTGTTGTGAATCATGTTTAGTTCTCGCTCGACTACGTAGTGAGGATCCATCGCCGGTGTGTTCGTGTTCGTGTTCGTGCGGAACTCGGTACGTGATTCGATCTCGCGTTACAATCTTGGATTATCTTTGAGGTATGCCGACAACTCTTCTCGGTATTTATATCTATATAAGTGTTGTGGATTTCTTTATATGTGATGTGCATGTGTTTTGAAATCCTACAATAACTAATGATATGGTGACACATATTGCAGTCGATTCATCCTTCTGTTGTTGATGTGGTAGAAAAAACTATTCTTTTAATTTAAAAAATTGGAAACTTAGGGGAAAAAACAGGTAAGGGGGACGACTATCGGCTGGGTTGCCCGTTAACCCCTTCCCCGTCCAATGATCGCGTTGGAAGGGGAGGGGACGAGCGAGTAGCCCCAGATAGTCCCTGATTTTTTTTTTAAATTTCGATTTTTAGAGAGGGCTGGTCAAGCTAGGATGGAGATCTCGATCGAAGGTGGAGAGGGCCGGCCGAGGGAGCCTCTCAGTGGTTAGGGAGAGTGTGGACAGAGGTAGCCGGACAGAGGGAGCCGGCCCTACTCACCTCCTCTCTTTCGATTTTTCCAACAGGTGGAAGTTGATTCATCCTGGTCTAATTTTAAAAATATTTTCTCTAGACAAGGATGAATCAACTTCCACCTGTATCACCACGTCATTAATTATTAACGTCGTTAAAGAAAAACTAACGGAATGCATCGAAATGTTATATTTTGAAAAGTAATTACGTTCGGCTGTTACATTTTAAAAGTTTTCTATGAAAGTATTACATCCACCAAAAATTTTACAACGGGGCAATTAGCCATTAGATTCAGCACATGCAGAAAAGCTCTCTCTCGGTGGCCGTGTAATGGTTAAAACAAAAGATTAAAGTATTTGTGATGCATCTTCTATTTGGAGACAAGCATATTGTCCCGAAAAAACAGTGCAAAGGAACAGTGACTTTTCGGACTAAAATTATAATGAAATTAATTTTATAATATTGAATATAGTCATTTTAAAAGGGAGAATGATAGCGGAGGTCCTATAACTTCGCTATTTTTGGCAATTGAGTCCTTTAACTTTGAAAGTGGCTAAATAAGTCCTATAACATATGCTCCGTGACACATTCGAGTCCGATCCGTGACTAGCCGTTATAGCGTTGATGATGTGGCAGATAACGCCGTTAAAGCGTGCATACGTGGCATTTTCTTGTTCACATGGCAATTTTATTGCTGACGTGTATTGCTGACGTGGCGATTTGATGTAATTACCATTCTACCCCTAACTATTCATCAAATTTTCAAATGCATGCCATTTGCCCTCCATCCTCCGTTTACGACCCCTCTCTCGCCCTCCGCGGCCGCAACCGCCACTGCCACCTCCAGCACCTCCATTTCCTCCTCCAACTTCAGCTGTCCAAGGTTATCGCGAACCCACCAAGCAGTTGCAGACAGGATCTGGAGCCAGTCCAGAAGCTTGCTGACATTCCGAGACAGGAAGGAGCATTGTCCGTAGGCAAGGAGCGGGACATCAGAGCTCATCCAAGACCGTGTGGGCTTCCTCTGCATGCCGGGCTGTGCGCTTTCCTGATGACTGCCCGCTCTTTCTTGGCTCTTCCTGGAAATGGGCCAAAGGGCAACCCTCACAGCCTCCAGGATAGAGCGTGAACTTGACATTATGGCCGGGAAGCTGTTGATTCCGATGTCAGTGATTGGCCAGAGAGAATTATAGATTATCTGTTATTGATGGTTGTTTTAGATGTTGTTGATAGAGAGAAGACTTATAAGGAACTATGGAAGTCAAAGAGGAATAGCCACGCACGGGGATGGTGGACGGAGAAGTAGGATCGGAGGCTCGCCGGACTGAGCTTCGGCTGGAGGAGGAAATGGAGGTGCCGGAGGTGGCGGTGGCGGCTGCGGCCGCGGAGGGCGAGAGAGGGGTCGTAAACGGAGGATGGAGGGTAAACGGCATGCATTTGAGAATTTGATGAATAGTTAGGGGTAGAAAAGGTAATTACACCAAATCGCCTTGTCAGCAATAAAATTGCCACGTGAACAAGAAAATGCCATGTCTGCACGCTTTAATGGCGTTATCTGCCACATCATCGACGCTGTAACGGCCAATCACGGATCGGACTCGAATGTGTCACGAAGCATATGTTATAGGACTTATTTAGCCACTTTTAAAGTTATAGGACTCAATTGCCAAAAATAGTGAAGTTATAGGACCTCCGCTGTCATTTTCCCCATTTTAAAATATATAAGATTTCTTTGTTAAAAACATATAAGATTTTCGGTTTCATTTCTATTTTATATATTATAACTATACATCTAGTATTTTCTCGTCCATTAATGGTCATAGATGATATTTGGCTACACAACATATTGGAATATATATTTCTTTATATTCGAGTTGAGAAAATAATAACTCTATTAAATGACCTCTTATGCTATTATATAGTCGCATTCGGCTTCTCAAAACCTCGAAGAATCACTCTCTCTATTAGGCAGGACATCAAAGGGCCAAAGGAATTCGTCCAATGAGAAAGAGAGTTTGATACTACTCTCACCCTGTGATTTAAAGGTTCTGGGATCGATCTCATCACTGAGACTTTTTGTGCCCATTTTATCCTCTCTTCCTTCTTATCCTTCTTACCTTGTATGCTTCTTTTGTACACTGAAAAAGGAATTCATCCAAACATCACCACCTTCGTCCGAAATAGTCCTACATTGGACTGTCTAGACCGGCTCGAGATCTTCAGTAACCCATATTTTCAAATTAATCTCTATTACTTATGTTTGGATTGAGGGATTTGGAGGGGGAGGGATTTGAAGGTATTCAGAGGGATTTGGAAGGAAGAGGAGGGGAGAGATTATCACTCATTTGGATATTATTATAAGAAGAGGGATTTGGAGGGATTAAAATATTAATTTGATTATTTTACCCTTTTAATTTGGAAGACCGATCGAACAGGAGAAAGACGTAAGAGAGGCACAATGGTTTTATGATGATCTTGAAACTCGAACAAAGTTATGATTTCGTGAAAATAGTCTTGGAAGGCTCGGTGGTTGCAACATGGTAGTGGTCGAGTAAGGGAAAGCTTGTTGTGGTCGTGGCTTGGTGATGATCGAGAAAGGGAAGACGAGTGTGGTTGTATAACTATATGATGCGGAATTATTGCTTGCCTAGGTTTTCTTTAAGAAGTTATGATGGGTATTTTTATCTAAAAATTAACTGTCCCTCCAAATTCCCCAAAATCGGAGGAATTGAAAAAGTGGGGTTTGGAGGGTTTTGCAGTGACTGCGAATCCCTCTGAATCCCTCTAAATTCTACCTAATAATTTATCAAAACAAGGGATTATACTATCCCTCCGAATCCCTTCCACCCTAATCCCTCCGAATACCTCAATCCAAACAAAGGAGAAATTAGTAGTTTTGGTCTATTTTTCTATTTCCAAAACTACTCACCATCCCAATTTAGTTATATGATAGTTCCAAATTTTTTTGACAGTTTAATTATTTCAAAATAGTTACTTTACCAACTATCCATTTTTTTTTCTCTACAGTAATTTTTATTTTAAAATTGTATATAGATCTTTCACAGTCGTGATTATATGAAACTATTCATTGATGGGTGTCATTCAAAAACCGTATTTTAGTACATGTTATCTTTTGAAGAGTTTTGGTCTGTGGGAATGGGATAATTGGTTGATTTGTGCAATTCATATATAACAATATTTTTATCTTTTTCAATTATTTTCGATGATTTTTACCATGCGTAGCAAGGGTTATTCGCTAGTCTGCCTAAAAAGCGTAGAACTTGTTCAAGCAGACATCAAGACATAATTAAAAACGATGCATTTTTATCGGGATTTGACTGTTGTTTCATCCTTCATAGGAATCTCTCATTAGAAAAGAGGAATCTTATGTTTTAAATTTACTATTCTAAACCATCGACAATCGACATCATGCTGCTGGACAAGGAATAAAACACGGTTACCTAAAATAACCTCACATGGTGGGGCTGATTGGCGGCCGGCCTCGATTGAAGCAAGCATTATCCTGTTTGTACATATAATATCATATATATAGACCTGACCTCTATGTCATCTAAAGATATTAATAAAACCATAGTTATTGATTATGTCGATGCAGGTAAAATATTGTAATCTTTAGTAGCATGTTCTTGTACGTTGAATAACCCCAAAAATATCGGTGGCTGGCTGGAACTTTGACCGACCACTGGTCTGGTAGATTATAAAGTAGGATTCGGGACCCACGAAATTGATGATTGGAAGTTACTTATAGAATTAGAGATGTATAGTTGATGGTATAGCTGAAAGTACATAGATATATCTGACCTATAGCTTAACCGTATGATGAGAAAATGGGGAAAAGTAATTTATTAATTATTAAATATATTTGAGTTCTTTTTACTGATAAATTGAGCACTCACGGAGATGCACCCCCTCGTACTTCATTAGCTTATGACTTCATTTATAGTTTGAGCTCTCCCCAAAAATTCCTCCAAGCTACAGCTATTCTCCGAACATAATCTTCCACAGTAGAGTCTGATAACTATCAGATCGAAAAGAAGCATGGCCAAACCCGGAGCTGACTATCAGGTGTTTCTGAGTTTTAGGGGGCCAGATACCCGGCAGGGATTCACAGATTGCCTCTATCATTTCATGGTAGATGCCGGAATCCGTGTTTTCAGGGACAATGAAGAGATCCGTCCCGGTGAAAAGATAAAAGAGATATTGAGGGCCATAAACAGCTCGATTGTCTGCATACCGATCTTCTCCAAGAACTACGCTTCCAGCAAATGGTGCCTGCATGAACTAGCGGAGATGGGTGGAGCGGAAGAAAATCATCATGCCGGTCTTCTACGACGTGACTCCCGACGATGTGAAGCTCAAGACGTGTCTGTACCGTGACGCTCTGATCAAACATGAGAAGGAGAAGGAAAAGGAGCAGTGGGAGAGGGGCGCTAATGAAGGTGCTTAAAATTAGCGGTTGGGAACTATCGAAAGACAAAGAGGAGAAAGCTCTCAAGGAAGTGGTTAAGATCAAGGGATGGGAGCTAAAACATATGGGGTACGGCTTTCTATGTCCCCTTTATATTTCGTGACTTATTTATCTAATTGTTTTTCCTGAGCATTACATTTTTGCGATCATCCACGGCTTTCTATTTCATTTCTTAACGTAATTTTTTCGTTATGTTAAGTTCTTTATATATATATATATATATAGATCTTTAGTTATAAGAGGGATCCTTAAATCTGATTATTGGAAATAGAGAACTGGAACTAAAGGGACAAAGGATTATCAATATAATTTTAGTTGCTCTAAGTGGAAAGCATGGAAATCAAAACGTACAAGGGTGCAACTCTAGTTTGTGTCATTAGTCTTCTCTTCCTCATAACATTTATCCTTTTTTAACCCGCGTAGGCATGGTGAGTTAAGCAAATCCATAGTCAAAGAGGTCCTGGATAACCTTAAGGTTAAGCACAAAGTCGTGACTGATCATTTAATTGGAATGCATGAGCAAGTTGAAACCGTGTTGAGATATTTAAATGTCGAAGTTCCCGAAGTCCGCTACATTGGAATCTATGGATTTGGTGGTAGCGGCAAGACAACTCTTGTCAAGGTTGTGTTCAACCGGCTCTTTGATTGCTTCGATGCTTGTAGTTTCCTTGCGAATGTCAAGGAATCATGTCTCAAGGATCTGCAAGAGAAGCTCATATGTGATCTTCAGGGGAAGTACTCAAGAGGCATCTCGGATACAGATGATGGGATGAAGACAATCAAAGACATATGCCTGAACAAAAAAGTTCTCATAGTTCTTGATGATGTGAATAGCAGAGAGCAAATCGAGAGCCTGGCTGGGAGCTCCAATTGGTTTTCTTCTGGAAGCAGGATAATCGTCACAACGAGGGATATAGGTTTCCTACTAGCTGACCAAGAAGGATTGGAGCAATATCAGAGCATCAAAGAAGTATGGACACTGGAAATGGAGGAAATGAACTCCGAATATGCTCTTCAACTCTTTTGTAGGCATGCTTTCAGGATGGACTTTCCTCCGCCTGAGTATCTTCAACTTTCCAAGGAAGTGGTTACTGCTAGTGGACAACTACCCTTGACTCTCGAGATCATCGGTTCCCATCTTTACGACAAAACGATAGGAGAGTGGGAAGATAAACGAAATTCCTTAGCAAAGATACCGCCTAAGGACATCAAAAAAATGTTAATGATGAGCTATGAAGGCCTAGACTTTCAAACGAAGCAAATTTTTCTTGATATTGCTTGTTTTACTTCTGATTTGGGAAAAGAAAATGCAATCTACATGTGGAGATCTTGTGACTTTCGTCCAGAGATTGGGTTAAAAGAGCTAGTTTCCAAGTCTTTAATAAAACTTCATGATGACAAATTATGGATGCATGACCATATTAGAGACTTAGGAAGAGAAATTATCCGTTTGGAGAATTTCATGGATCCTGGATCCCGTAGTCGGCTGTGGAATCAGACGGAAGCATTTGGAACATTAACGAAAATAGAGGTAAATGTTTTTCGACTTCATCAAAATTATTACATATTATTTGTTCTTACAATCACTTTCTTCTTCCTGATAGGGAACAAAAAAAATCGAGCTGCTGCATCTCCCCGGCAACGTTAATCTAGAAAATTTCACTCTTACCTATGAGCACTTTCGAGATCTACGAAACCTGAGGTACCTTAGTCTGGGTAGCACGAGTCTCATAGGGGATTTCGAGCATCTGTTTCCAAAGTTAAGATGGCTATTTTGGGAACAAAATAGTTCTAATTTTATGGCGACCAACCTAAATCTGGAGCAATTGGTCGTTCTCCATGTTTCCGGGAGTCGCATGAGCGAAAAGTGGGAAGGATGGGGGCAAATCAAGGTACGTACATAAGAATAACGTTAACTGTTTTAGATCTGCCACAAGTCCAAAAAATTAATTGTTCTCAAAGTGCTTGTACACATTCTCCAAAAATTAAGAGATAAATAAATTATTAAGATAAATAATTACATACAAACGTATTATGTATGATGCGAGTTCCCTCTTTTCCATGCAATTATCTCGCACTTTTGCAATATGTTTTTTTTTTTGGCTCTGCAGTTTGGAAATAGCTTAGCAGTTTTGGATCTATCAAAGAGTGGGATATCCAGAACGCCGGACCTATCACAACTCCGGTCTCTAGAAAGATTGATCCTTGAACACTGTCAAAAATTGAGTGAAATTGACCGCTCCATTGGTAATCTGAAGAGGTTGAAGCACCTGAATTTGAAGCGGTGCATTTCTCTCAGAGGTTTGCCGAGGGAAATAGGTTCTCTAGAATCTCTCCAAGAGATTTTCCTAAATGGAAGCCATCATAGTTTCAGGTCATTGCCGGAATCGATTGGCAAATTAAAATCCTTGATCGTATTGGAAATAGTAAATGTCGATATAGTTGATCTTCCATGGAGTATCGAGGGGTTGAAGAAGCTCAAGCGCCTTTCACTGAAGAAGTGTCATTACTTGGAGCGGCTTCCAGAGACGATTGAAGATGTCAAGTCATTATTGGAATTGGATCTTTCAGAGACCGGCATTCGTCGGTTACCTAATTTCCTCCCCGGAAACCCCAACAGGGATGCTCCTGTGCGTTCTCTCTGCCTCCCTAAATTAAATTTCTATCACATTGGTTCAAGTGGTAAACAAATGTTTCGGGTTCGAGTCTTTGTGGATAGAGAAAACTCATACTGGAAGTGCTTTACCTCTTAAATGGGCCGACCCGGCTCGAATTGGATTAGTTAGTAGCCTAATGAGTTTCTGGATAACAGTGTACACATCCAAAATTAAATTTCTATCTTTTGGTGAATGTAATTTGTCTCCTTTCTTGTAATATATATGTATATATCTACATTCATTTTATGTCCTTATTCTATGATTTTCTCAGGGAGCAAAGCTGAGTTTGCAAGCCTTGGATCTCTCCTCATCCAAAATAGAATGGTTACCTGATCTATCACGATTTGTGAAGCTGGAGAGGTTAGATCTCAGCCGTTGTAGCAAGTTAAAGAACATCAGCAGCTCCATCGGCAAGCTGAAGAGCTTGAAGCACTTGCACGCAAGGGACTGTACGGTTCTCGATAGCTTGCCCGAAGAAGTCGGTTCCTTGGATTCACTAGAAGAGCTTTTGCTCTCAGGTTGTCGTGAACTTTCCAAGGTCCCGCGCACCATATGGAAACTGAGGAGACTCAAACGCCTCTTTCTGAATTACTGCCGTATTCAGAGACTTCCGGAGGAAATCGGGGACATGGAATCGCTAATTGAACTGGACCTGTCGTGGACGGGGATCACGGAGCTACCTGATTCTTTTGGAGGCCTTAAGAAGCTCGAGCGACTTTATCTGAGAGGATGTCACAACATCGAGAAGCTTCCGCACTCATTTGGTAATCTTACATCGTTGTTTGAATTGGCTCTGTCAAGTTCATTTATTACGAAACTGCCCGACTCTTTTGGACGCCTTAAGAAGCTCGAGCGCCTCGAGATGCGATGCTGTCGCCACATTAATAAGCTTCCAGACTCTTTTGGTGAACTAAAATCGTTGTCTGAATTGGACTTATCGAGTTCTACCATTGACCTGTTGGCTTGTTCCCCTGGGGTTCTGAAGAAATTGAAAGTATGCAGAACGTATCATTGAAAGAGATCAGAATGGAAGGTTGCAGCATCCACAAGTGACAGAGCTCCGTCGGAGAGAAGCAGCAGCCTGTAAGTTATCATGCTTTTGTTACGGCTTCCGTGTCTTTTGACATCAATTTGGTGGCCTTTTTCTTCTCCCTTGGAATTCTTGGATAGTTCTGTTCTGTCTTTTAAATTTCTTCACTACTCATCCAATCTATGCTATTCTTGCCCTTACCATTCTAAAGAATATACATTTACGGGAAAATATTACAAGAATATCCCCCTCCGTATATCTTCGTGCATTCCACAATTACATAACTTACTTTTGGAATTAGAATAATATTTGTAAGCTACTGCTTTCCTATATATTTGTTCTGTCCTTTTCTATTTCCCTTAAAACAATTTTACATAGTATCAGAGTATAATTCATGAGAATAACTAGTAAAAAAAAATGAAAGAAACCTCTCTATCACCATATCAGAAGTCGATATACCTTCTGGCTTAACGCACTATCTTATTTGGTGGAGGGTCATGCATAACGCACTTCAAGCCAAGAATAAGATTGGCTTCATCGACTGAAAAACTGAAGGAACGCGATCCACTCTAGATGAGTGGGTCACGCACATATTCAATTCCCTCGAAAAGGATTTACAGGGAAGCATCATCTATGTCTATGGTGTGAAGGTTCTTTGGGACGACTTGTAGGAACGGTTTTCGCAAGGTAATGGAACTAAGATTTATCAGATAAAACCCATATGTCTTCTTGAGCAGAAAGTAATGACTGTCACGGAGTATCATTCGAGGCTGAAGGGACACTAGAACAAGTTCGAGAATTATTATCTCGAGACTCCGAATTGCACCTGTGGAGCTGCAAGAGCGCTATGCAGAGGGAAAAAGTGGGTTGGCCGATCACTGTTCGTGGCAGTGCAGTGACGTCCAGACCAGGATAACCAGGACCGAAGCTTTCGACCCATGCTTCTGCAGACCGAAGGCAATAGCAATCAGACCGTGGTCATCACCTGTCTCTCCGAAACACAGCTCCAACGGCTTCTGAACATTGTCAGGACTTAAACAATGGCAAAATCAGCCACTTTCGGTCGTAATTTTATTCTTGTAAATAGTGGGGCTCAATGGATAATCGATACGAGTGCTTGCCATGTGACCTTCCTTACAAAATCTTTGCTTGATACAGGATCATGTTTCGAGGAGGATGATTGGAATGGGTGAACTCAAAGGAATCTACTATTATCTTCGTAGCGTGATACCTTCTGGTTTTGCATTTCATGCTTCTAAAGACGAGGAGATTTGACACCAGAAACTTGAACGGGTAAATGTAAAAGTCATAAATCTATCTTTAGGAGAGAGAAGAAAAAAGAGCTGCGATATTTGTCGTCGAGCAAAATAGACTCCATCAATATTTTCTATTATCTTGAATAAAACAACACGACTGTTTGATTTGACTCACTATGATTTATGGGGACCATTACAAGATTTCTTCAATTTCTAGTACAGTAATATTTTCTGACACTTGCGTCCGAGAGTGCGGCTCTACTGGTAAGTTGACAATATGCAGTAGGTCAAGTTCAAGGCTCGACTTCCCGTGGGATTACTGGCGTGCCTCAGGCTGTATAATACACCGTCCAGTAGATTAGTCGGTTGTTACAGTGCCGGACACCATCGATATCAAAATATATATATATATATATTCTCTCTCACGCTTGTGGATGATTACAATACAGGAATTGGGTTGAATTTGCTATGAAAAGATAGATGTACGATAACATATCATGGGATTCTACAATTTAATTTGAAACAACTTTGTCAAACTAGACCTAGTTAAGGTGATTCACAGTGATAATGAACACGAAACCTTATCAAGAGAATTATAGGATTATTTGATGAGCATGGCATTTATTATACATTAGATATCGCGCATCGACTCCCCCTAACAAAATGAATGGTTGAAAGGTAGCACTGTCACATCCTTAACATGGCACGGCTTTACTCTTTTTTATAGGCGTCCCTTCATACACTTTTTTGGAGTGAATGTGTCTCTACTGCTACTAATCTAATAAATCGCACTCGGCTATTTTATCAGGAATAACTCTCTATGAAGACTTATTTGAAAAATTGCTGAATCACGCTAACTTACCTGTCTTTGGGCACAACGGTACCAAGGATTAATTCAAAAAAAGATCACAAAAATGCATCTTTGTGGACTACCCGTATGGTAAGAAAGGGTGGAAAGTCTATAACCTCGATACCAACTCTATATTTTTTTTCTGGAGATGTAAGTTTTATGTAGATGTTTTTCCATATTCGAATCTCACTGGGAAGAATCCGATGAGAAAAACCCACAACTAATTGTATCTCATGGTAAATGCTGGATCCGTGTCTTCAGGCACAACGAAGAGATCCATTCCTGTGAAAAGGTAGAAGAGATACTGAGGGCCATAAGTTGCGTGAGCTAACAGAGATGGTGGAGCGGAAGTGAATCATCATGCCGGTACGAAAATGAGAAGGAAAAGGAGTAGTGGGAGAGCGCGCTTAAGGAGATGCTTGAAATTAGTGGTTGGGAATTTAGAAATTTAAACGGTTTTTATATAGAGAATTTAACTCATAATATAGAGATTCTGAGTTCGATTATTATCGTGGGAATTATGTGCCCCACTATTTATTTTTATTTTCAATTCTTATAGCAGATCTCCAGTCACCAGTAAAAATAAGTTTGCGTAGCTTCAAATGTAATGGAATTTTTCAAAGGAGAGGGATCCTCCAGGAAGTCAACTGTAACAGTTAATGAACAACTTGCACAATTTCTGAAATAAGCTAATTAAGAAGAGTAAAAGTTTGCCGAATGAAGAGCCAGAGTGACTTTGGAAATTAGAATCTATTGACAAAAAAGAAAAATTAGAAAATTGCTTAATCGGTCCCCGAGAGATGTAATTTACATCAAGTTCTTCGTTTTCTAATTTTCTACATTAATATCGTCATTCTAAACATCAATTTAGTCCCCCTGGATATCAATATCGTCCTTTTGAACATCAAATTCACCTTCTGGCGATCGATGTCTTCTTCTATTAACGTCAATTACTTCTGTGAAACTTTATAGAGTTGGTTTGTCTAGGGCAAAAAGGAGATATTGGGAGCTACTGAGAGGTTGATTCCATCGTAATCTTCCATAGCCAAGCCATGAGACCAATTTATACACCACTCGGCACAGCTGGAGTATCCCGGAGTAGCTGTCCCGACCGGCATTGGGACCTTACTCTCCCTCTCCCCCAGCGCGATCCTATTGTCCTCCCCTCTCCCTCCCACCCTCTTCCGACATTGGCCCTCCCTCTACAAGTCACCAGAATGGCAGCAACTCAGGGACAATCAGCTACATGAGTCCCGAGAGGATCAATATCGATATGAACCAAGGGATGTATGACGGTTATGCAGGGGATATATGGAGTTTTCGGTCGGGACTTTCCTCTAGCGATTTAGGGTTTTCAATACCTTGACTTTAGGGCTTCCACCTGGGGATTCAATTAGGGAGCACGATTTCGTCCATGACCTTCAATCATGTAGTAGAATCAATTAGAGGCAAACGATTTTGAGGAGATTGATAGCAACAGGAGAGGAGAAAATGAGTAGAGGGAGGGAGGGCGAGAGAGAGATGAACTGTAATGGATATAAGCTATGGGAGAGAGAATTAATTCAAATACTTCAAACTTCAAACTGTTAGGAATCTGTATGAAAATGACAAGTTTCAAAGACTAACAGCGTTAACATTCCGCTAAGCAAGGATGATATCGATGTTCATTACGGATGAAATTGATGTTCAAAATGACAAAATTGGTGTTCGGAAGGATGGAATTGGTGTCAGCAGATTAAATTGATATTCAGCGAAATAAATTGATGTTCAGAGGACTAAACGGATGTTCAGAAGGATAAGATTGATGTTCAGGAGATCAAATTGATATTCAGGATGACTGAATTGATGTTCAGAAGGACGACATTGATGTAGAAAATTAAAAAAGGATGAACTTGATATACATTGCGTCTCTCAGGAAGGATTAATCAATTTACTCTTATAATAATATCATACACATTTTCTTTATTATCTAGCAAGATGATGACATTTTACTATTTAAGGTCAAACGTTCTATCACTTGTTACTATTAGGAAATATAATACAACAGCTAAGAAGAGATATTAGTCTTTATCTGTAGATTTTGCCAGTATCTTTGCTAGATGAGAGCGCTCATGCGCAAGACTTATACTTAAAGCGTCAGGTCCAACGTTACCAATGAGACTTTACATAGAGCGTCGGTTCCAATTTTATTCTTACCAATGAGACTTCCAGTACCCCTTTATTTTTCTTTTTCTCGCACTCTCTTAACATAAACCACAAATTTATCCAGAAAAGAAAAAGATAGAGAAAAGTATTGACAATACTGCCGGAGCGAGGATTGTAAAAAAGCTAGGTCTTTTTATATAGAGTTTTTTTAAGTCTTTCTATATATAAAGTCTTTGGGAGCTATCTGACGACGACCTTTGAGTAAGGAAAGGGACACCATAGGGGGAAAGAGAGAGTTTTCTTGTAACGGGTGTATTATGTGACAGTACTTATAAGGCATCGTAATTTAATATAATTCAGTTATTTAAGTTTTTTTATGAAATCATAAAATTAAAAAGCAATAATCCTAGAAATAATTAAATTTTATTATTTTGTAATACTGTATAAGTACTGTGATATAATTTACCCATGCAAGATTTCCTCACCGAAAGGATAGGAAATTGGATAATGGATAAGCCTTCCCCATTGCCATGTGAAATAGTTCATTGGTCTTCTCTCCCAGTCATTATATATATATATATATATCTATATATTATTTTCATCAATAAAGAAAGACTGCTCCCATCTTAATCCATTAAATTTCCGTAGTCATAATTATGTTATATTATATTGTCAAGTTGTAATTAAATCAATTATCAAATGCTCGAATACGTATCTCACAACTTGCACATTAATGGTGCATCGGTCAGCAACAACCAAACCGAAGATCACAGATCTAGAGGCGCCACTGCTTGGGAAGATAAAATCCCTTTGCGAAGAAGAGGGGGAAAAAATGGGATCAAGGCATCAAAGAGGTGAGGCAACGATTTAAAAATTTCAAATTATATATATAATTTGATCATCAATTACAAATTCGTGCCATTTTTAGACTTTTAATCCAAAATGAATTTTATGTTACGTTAGCCTTTTAGTTCCACATTAGCTCCATTATCTGCTAAGTCACCCGTATGCAGATTGTGGAAATGAAGTGAAATGTGTATTTTTAAAGATGATTTTTATAACTGATACTATAATTTGATCATTCATTTAAAGTTGGTGCTTTTTTTTAAATGTTATTGTCCCTAACCTTGTGTTTGGATGGAGGTGAATAGAGGGTGAATAGAGGAGAAAGGGAATGGAGGGGAAAATTTTTCATTGTTTGGGTAGTTCTATTTAACGGAGGGGAATTATTCACTCCAATTCCCCTCCGAAACCCACTTTTTTTCACCCCCGAATCGGGGTTGAATGGAGGTGA
>JAOYND010191891.1:0-27149 GCA_025802135.1 Lagerstroemia fauriei
CCCAACAACAGCAGGCTCTCATGCTTGTAGATTTCGGCTATTATCTGTTAACAAAAGAAGCAGAAAAGTCCGAAGCCAATTTACCTGAAAACTTTAGATCAAAAACGTGCTAGACCTGCCTCATCTTCAGCACGAAATAGCTGAGTCTTCTTGGCCTGCACACATATGGTCGAGTCAATCAGAAATTCATGGGGTTAGACTGCAATGATGGGCAATATTGTGCTCATGGGGGGATAATCATCATGAGGCCCGAAGAGATGCTAATGTCCCAGCAAGTCAGACCACATCACATCCCAGTCGAGTTAATGGTGCTAATTCCTGCAATCGACCACAACGAGAGAGACGACCGCCATCTCGTCTAATTGACTTTGTATGCTAGAATGCTCAACAAGCCCCCTCCTCGAACTCACTTCAAGGAAATCCTTGGCATAGTCTATCTCACAGAGAAATGTATTTCCTATAGCGAATTTTCCAAGTCACATTTAGCCTCCTTAGCTGCACTTAATTCCGACTAAGAGCTAGCGCAGAATTTTTAATGAGGCCATGCAGGATGATCATTGGAAAAAGGTAATGGCTGACGAAGATTAGTCGGTCGTTGACTCTATCTTATATCTTACCATTACAAGGCCAAAGCTATATTATTTGATTCATATGTTGGCTCGGTTTATGCAAGAACCATGGGAACATCATTAAGATACCTCCAATCGAGATTATTGGGATTACGATTTCGCGATATCAAGATTGCGATTGTGCAATATTCTATTGCCTGCTTACATTATCTAGTAGAGGAAATTTCCTCTATTTATTGTTCCATGCATTGAATGAGACAAAATGAGAAAACAGATTTCAATTTTCTCAAAATATATTTCACAAGATATTTGATTGAAAATGGATCAGAAATAACAAAAATGAAAAAGCAAGACTAATTCCATGGCGAAGGAGACAGTTCTGACAATTTTTCTTCTTCTTTTTCATATATTTATACGACAATTTTTTTCCATATCATTAATTACAACCGTAAAATATTTGCAATAAAAGTTACAATTATTCAGATTGATCAATTCATATGAACGTATGTACATGTGTAAGAGCATATCAAATCATAAATATTCTCCTAAATACTGGACTGCATACATATATATATATATATTCCCATAAATCTAACACAATAAATCATTGGAAACTGCGTTATGTTGGAAATACGAGAAGAAAAACTCTTCCACCTGGTCCATGGATCATTATGAAATGCACGGGGAAACAGATTCTGCAGAGATATGGACAGAAAGATTTGTTCTGACACATTTTGACTAGTAGAGAAGATGATGCAGTCGGAAGTTGTTGGCAGACAGGATATATTATAGTTCTTGCCTGATGGAGGAGACGATAAATGCGATGAAATTCAGCTGCGAAAGGAGGGGGACGTGGAAAAACGAAATTTAAACGGCGAATTTGGTGCTTTAACGTTCCACATTATTAGACTGGATTGGAGACGTGTGCACTCGTTGAACTAATCAGATCCTCTTCTTTTGGTTCAAACTAGCTGTTAGCAAAATAATATATGTATTGATATTCGAATGGCATTTGAAATTACAACAAGAATTTTCGGCTAGTATGATAATAAGAAATAAGAATCGGCAATAATAAAATAAAGATCCTACTATTAAATGGGTGAATACTCCTACCCAGCCCTCAGATGATTCGAGTTGGTAAAGAAGTTCTACTGGAATAAAGAATACAAAAATAATATAGAAGAGTATAGAAATAAAAACAGTAGAAGTCAAGGCCGGTGACAATCACAGTTTTCTTAAAAATTAGTCTCCTAGAATACAATGACGACAAAATTGTAGGTTGCGCCTAACTTGAAATTATCAAGGGAACCGAACAGTAGAAGAACACCACTTAAAAACTATACAATAAAAACAATGGAGAGTTTTTTTTTTTACTTTGAAAACTATATATTCATATTTTTACAACTATTGGAAAAAGGCTTAAAATATATAGAAAAAAAAAGGAAATATGTGGATTATTGGCAGTTAAAGTACAAATTTTGTTGCTACCGGATTATTAGGCATGATATCGAATCAGATTATGATCACGATATCGAATTCAATTGCGTTCTCAGATTTTCCACTAACAATATTTGGTAGTTAATGTTTAAAATAGAATTCAAGAACTTATTCCATGATATGCCTTTTAAAATATTTGTACTCTAGTTTATTGGAAGAACTAAAATATTACACGAAGAGGCAAAATACATAATTAATCTTCCATGTGGGATTAATATCTCTACTGATCCCATATGAGCTCATATGATTTCAATTCAAGAATTGACTTTCGTGAATTTATTTTTGACCCATCCATTTTCTTTCAATTCATGAGAAACAATTTTTCATTCACACCTATTTAATTTACCATTTTTCCCATTATCCCCATATGAAGACACACTTATTTTACTAGTTGTCTAATATACACAATGTCATTGAATCGTCCTGCTTTCTCGTTTAAAAGATGATATACCTCACATAGTCCATATGCTTAGTTCTCATTGTTGTGTTCATTTTGGCCTTGAGCACCTTCATGTTTTTGTAGGAGTTACTAAAAGATTACCCTTATTTCTCCTTTGAAGCGGCCCTACTTGTTTCTCACATAGGTTACTCATTTATAAATCATTAAAATATTTTGAATGCTAACCTCATTCCTTCAATATCATTGTTTCATGTCAAGGAATCAGTTAAGGAATATGTCCCACAGTGACTTAATTAAGTCTTATGACTAGGTCGTCACTTTGAACCTAGATCTTTTGATCTCCAGTCAATGGTGATAATTCTAGTTGAGAGTAGTTATGTATTGGTATTGCGCCTATGTAGTGTATGTCTAGACTTACCATTATATATTTGATTTTGTACCTTTCCAATAGTTAACTGACTATCACAATGAATACATTGTTGGCACCGATTTTCCCATTTTTGGATATCCACTGGGAAATGTCAAAGCCATTCAGCCTCTTCTCCACATTTATTTAAAGCGATAAATTCAGGTTCTGTTGCGAATCGAGCTATCACTATTTGCTTAGAGGACTTCCATTATACAACCGCTCTCGCTAATGTGAACAAATATCCACTTGCAAATTTCGAGTCTTTTATATCAGATATTCAGTTTGCATCTGTGTATCCTTCACGTACTGCTGGATATTTGGTATCGTGTAAACCATAATTCCAAGTATACGTTAGGTACCTTAATACCCTTATTACCACCTTCCAATGGTCAGTACTCAGATTGCTCATACATCTATGCAACCTTCTAAATGTGTAGGCAATATTTGGTTTACTACAACTCATGAGATACATAAGGCTACCAATAACCCTTGAGTATTCCACTTGTTAAATACTCTCCCTTCTAGTCTTCGATATATGGAGACTTGCATCTGATGGTGTTCTAGCGACACAAGAGTCATTTTTTATTAAATTTATCAAGGATTTTGTGTCACTAGAACATAGAACACCATTCCTTAGACATAATACAAGTCCTTACGATGTTCCTATAATTTTAATAAATAAAATCACATCAACAAAGCCCATATCTAATTTTACCACTACCTCCAACTTATTAAAGCATTTCATTCCTTAGACAGTTCCTCCTTTCCAAGATAATATTCCAAAGTTAGAAAAGCATGCGGCTCTCTCATTACTTCTAAGAAATCAGACTCAGATAGTAAAGAACTTTCATATTCCTAGTCCACAAAGAACTAAATTGAAATCCACCATCTCCTTGAAACACATACCACCTGCACTTTTAGATTCAGTTAGTTTACTTAGCATCATCCAATGTATCATCTTCTCCTCATTTGACTAACCATACTAGAACTGAGATACGAGGGCATTAACCTCTTCATACCACCCCTTGGGAAGCTTAAAACATGACATAGTATGTACACGCATGGCAGCAATTACTGATTTGATCAGTATTTCTTCCAAGCATAGCAGACTACGTTTCCAAACCTTATCCCTCCTACTAAATTTATCCTTCAAAAACTTCAAATATTCAATTTTCGACCTCCCCCAATCTACATGAATGCTAAAATACTTCCAAGTCGAAAGTTCACACTTATAATAGGAGTCTCTCCTGCAATCATCTTAGTGTTAGAAGTAGCATTACTACTGAACATAGCATAGGACTTCAAGAGGTTAATAGCCTAACCTGTCGTCGCACAATGGATCTCTAGAATCTCTCTTAGCTTCTGAACATTTAGTGAATATGCCACAGTAAAAAATAATGTATCATTAGAAAAAAAAAAGTGGCACAAGTGCCAAATCCTAGACATCGTCAGACCACTCAACTTTTTTTTTGCATTTAGGCTCTTTAATCATAAAGGATAGAACATTTGCCACAAAAATGAATAGATAGGAAGAGATAGGATCCCCTTAACTCAATCCCTTCCGCAATAAAAAGATGACGTTGAGCTTAGGACATACTTTTACAAACTCCATAATATCCAATCCACTTTGAGCTTAATCCCATTCTCTGGAGTAGACACTCTAAAAAGGTCCAACTAAACCTATCATATGGCTTTTTCACGTCAGTCTTAATAGCTCACCGAGCTTTCTTTCCTTTCTTTTTTCATTTCAAAAAATAGAATGTCTTGAATTAACCTCCTTGAGATGAAAGCTCCTTGTTCCTAGAGATTATAGTAGGAAGAATAGGTTTTAACATGTTGATCAAAATTGTGGAAATGATTTTGGTACGGAAAGCTACGCAAACTAATAGGATGAAAATGAGAGAGTTCCTCAAACCCAGTGACCTTAGGAATAAGAATCAATTGATCTGTAGAGTTAAGAGAAAAGGGCAGTTTACCAGTGGAGACAAAACCAATAAGAGTGGAAAAGGCAATCATTAAAACCATAGGACCTGGAGCCTTTGTATGCACCAAGTTGAAAGACAACCCTTTGAACTTCTTTAGCCTTTGCAACATGACTTAACTTACTTCTTAAATCCTCAGTTATTACAGGTTAAACTACTTTTAACACCTCATGACAATGTCCAATTCCCCATCTTGAACAAATCTTGGTTGTAATCCCAAGAGGTTTGCATTAGCTCACGATCACCTTCAATGCATTGTCCACATTCATTTTTTTCACCCTAATTTTCTTTTTCTTGGAACAACATGCCCTAATCTTTAATTATAGAGACAATAAGAATGCAAAAATAAATTTAGAAAAAATTAGACCTAAAATGAAATATAATTAATTGAAGGGGACATATAGTTAATTGTGAAAGTACCACATCAGAAGATGCTAAAAAGGAGAGAGACGAAAACCTTAATACTTCTCCTCTACTCCCTTACATAGATGGCACCAATTTACAATCAATTTGATAAATAGCACTAGATTGAGGCAATTTTCATATTTGCTTTTATTTGATGAGGTTTTCTCTTTCGAAAAAACTCAAATTCTCTCTTTCCTTCTTTACCTCTTTCTTTCCCTCCCAATCTCTCCATATGCCCCTCTATTACAGCACTAAGAGCCGATACCAAATGTGCCTACCGTGAGCTACTCCTCGGGCTCGGGTAGCGCACGGCGTGCTTGGTGGAGCACGCATATGCTGTGACCAGAGGCGTTATTTGGATCATGTGGTATACTAGGGTGCTAAGTTGGGATGCTGGGTTATGACTTTGGCGTGCACTAAGGTGTGTGGCACACTTAGCTTAACACTTGGTCTCTATGCAGGTGGTGTTACTTAACTTCCCATGGCGTTGGCTTGGCTAGTGCTCAAGGCACACGAAGTGATGTAAAATTCCAGGGGGTTAATATCATCTGCCACAAAGGGCAAGAACCTAAAATAAGCTCTTAAGGGGGGGAGCACTCCCCACCCTCCCTAGCACCACAACCCATGGATGCTGGCATCAATGGGGTATTCGAGGAAGGCGTGCTTGTGTGCTCCATGGCACAAGTGTGGTGTTCATGGTGATTGAAATCATCACCGTGATCGTGTGGAGGATCGATCACAGGACCGGTATCGATATCGTCGTCAAAGGGTGTCACGACCACACGCTGGACGTTGGCTGCTGTAGCGTGACCGAGCAAGCTGTGCTACGGGATTCAAGCATGAGGGGTGCTATGAAACATTATGCTATGGATGCTTTGGAGTGCCTGATCAACACTCTCGGCTAGTCATTGCTAACATATGCAGGTATTCCATTGAGTCCTCATCAACTGCGCCTTGATCGAACAAACACCGAGACTGTTGACCGTGATCCAATGCTTGCGTGATCATTGGGTGGTGATCACGTGTTCCCTGTTGCCGTGAAGCCTACTCAGTGGTCAAGACAAGTCAAACCAGCAGTTATCTACATGTGCACATGGATAACTGATAGGCGATTGCTGGAGCCAAGGAACTGCCATGCAAGCGGTTACTGTGTGTCTTGATTGGCTGAAAACTGTAAAGGGGGTGGGATTACTAGAGGCCAAAGGGTATCTCATTGTATGGAGATTTGTGAATTTCGTGCATAGACAAGTGAGGGAACTGTGTCTATCCCGAGTGTGTTCTTGCGTTAGCCCGCTGTGTGATAAGGAGCAAGAACCTTATCGTGTGGCTACAAACTGTCTGTGCCTTCCTTGGGGTGATCCGTGTGTGTGCTGCGGAGCAAGGAGATGGTCGAGTGGAGGATGCAAGCGATGGGGTCGTGAGGCATCTGTTCGATTGTGTGGTTTGGGTTTTTTGTTCATGTGCTTGTAATCTGTTATGTGATACAAGTTGTTTTTCCCAAGATACCTGTGTGCATGCTATGCTCTCCTGTGCTGGAATCGATTATGTAGTGCTTAACCTTGGTCGTGTATGAAGGGCTGGTTAGCAGTAGCGTGATTGCTGACGCCGCCGGGTGTCGAAAAATTTGTATCTGACCTCGACCCCGTGTCAGGTGGTATTAGAGCCCAGTCGCGTTTAAGCGGTGGCTAGCGTGACTGGAGGCACTAACGTATGGACCTGATCGATGGATGCGTTGTGGGAGCGGCTGCAGGCACTAGAGAGTCATGTAGCAGAAAGCACAGAGGAGGCGCGAATAGTGGAAGGCTTCCATGACCATGTCTCAGCCCTTGAGGACAATGTGGGAGAGGGCGACGATCTTGGTGGAACGCTCACTGATCTCGTGAAGGGGTTGGTGTGTGATGTTGCTGCTATGAAGGATGATCTTGTCCTAATCAAGCGACAGGTGGCAACGCAGAGTGCGACGCCAATGAGTGAAGTTTGTGGGAAGATGAAGATCCCCGAACCAAGATGGTGCCAGGAGTTCCAAGGAGCTCAAAAACTTCATATGGGATATGGAGACCTACTTCGTGGCTGCAAAGGTTCCAGAGTCCGAAAAGGTAACCGTCACGACCATGTATTTGTCTAGTGATGCTAAATTGTGGTGGAGAACCCATGTGCAGGATGCACTCAGTTCATGTCATGCTCGGATAGAGACTTGGGAAGCTCTCAAGCATGAACTCAAAGAATAGTTCCTGCCTAGCAACAGCTCGTGGGTGGCCCGAGATGCACTTGGCAAACTGAAACATGATGGCGCTGTGAGGGAATATGTCAAGCAGTTCAGTTCCCTGATGCTTGATGTGACAGACATGTTCGAGACTGACAAGCTGTACTCATTCCTGAAAGGGTTGCAGCCGTGGGCTCAACTCGAGTTGCGGAGACAAGGTGTGAAGGACTTACCTTCGGCTTTGACAGCAGCGGATGCATTGCTGGATCTGCGGGCTTCTCGTACAGATGATGGGCAACGGAAGTCCCAGAACAAAGGCAAGGACAAGCAGTCCAAGTAGAAAGGAAAGGATGGGCAAGGCAAGACGGACAAAGAGAAGGGCAAGAGCAAGGTGGCTGAGGGCGATAGCAGTCCAAGGAAGGACCCTCGCACACATCCAGGCTGTTTCATATGCAACTGTCCTCATCGAGCGAAAGACAGTTCAAAGGAGGAAGGCAAAGTCATAGCCCTGGTGGATCAAATAGAGGAGACTGATGAGGAGCCACTGACGCAGCGTGTGGCACCAATGTAGATGCTGGGCACGCTTAGCTCCGAATGCTCTAAAGTTCATGGTGGGTTGTTGTTCATCACTGTCCGACTGAATGGCTATGATGTGCTGACCATGGTGAATACTGGTGCCACCAACACATTCCTATTTGATAGGATGGTGGAGCCGCTAGGTTTGCGAGTGAAGTACTGCTCCTATCGTTTTAAGGCGGTGAATTTCGTGATTGAAGTTGCTGGAGGGAGAGTTGCTGGAGGGAGAGCCAAATGGGTTCCCCTTTAAGTTGGCGAATGGAAGGGACATATCGAATTGACAATCACTCGGCTGGATGACTATGATCTGATCCTCAGTAACGATTTCTTTGAACTTGCTTCTGTTATGGTGACGCCTCGGCTTGCTGGCATATTCATAGGTGATCCCCAGAACCCGTGCTTCGTGAGAGGATTCCGAAGTTATGGTGGTAATCGGGACAATCCAGAGGTGAGGATGACAGCAATGCAAGTGATTGGCAATGTTACTAAGGGAGCGCGAGATGCGGAGGCAGAGTCAAGGGATGTTCCTGACCAACAGATCCTGGTGGTATGTCCAGGAGGGGTGCAAATGATGCTCGGAGGTCTGCTACACCGAAGGGTCGCTAATCAAGAAAAGGAGATGTTGCAGGGTGATGACACTCTACATGATGCCCTGTCAACGAGGGCGTCGACTTCCTCAGGTGGGGGAGGTCCGTTATAGCCCTAAGAGCCGATACCGAATGTGCCTACCGTGAGCTGCTCCTCGGGCTCGGGTAGCGCACAACGTGCTTGGTGGAGTACGCATATGCTGTGACCAGAGGTGTTATTTAGATCGTGCGGTATACTAGGGTGCTAAGCTGGGATGCTGGATTGTGACTCTAGAGTGCGCTAAGGTGTGTGGCACACTTAGCTTAACACTTGGTCGTTGTGCCTTCCCATGGCGTTGGCTTGGCTGGTGCTCGAGCAACACGAAGTGGTGTAAAATTCCAGTGGGTTAATATCATCTGCTACAAAGGGCAAGAATCTAAAATAAGATCTTTAGGGGGGGAGCACTCGCCACCCTCCCTAGCAACACAACCCATGGATGTTGGCATCCATGGGGTATTCGAGGAAGGCGTGCTTGTGTGCTCCATGGCACAAGCGTGGTGCTCATGGTGATTGAAATCATCACCGTGATCGTGTCGAGGATCGATCACAGGAACGGTATCGATATCGTGTTCGAAGGGTGGCACGACCACACGCTGGATGTTGGCTGCTGTAGCGTGACCGAGCAAGCTGTGCTACGGGATTCAAGCACGAGGGATGCTGTGAAACATTACGCTACGGATGCTTGGGAGTGCCTGATCAACATTCTCGGCTAGTCATTGCTAACATATGCAGGTATTCGATTGAGTCCTCATGAGCTGTGCCTTGATCGAGTAAACACCGAGACTTTTGGCCGTGATCCAGATGCTTGCGTGATCATTGGGTGGTGATCACGTGTTCCTTGTTGCCCTGAGGCCTACTCAGTGGTCAAGACAAGTCAAACTAGCAGTTACCAAATGTGCACATGGATAACTGCCATGCAGTTGCCGGAGCCAAGGAACTGCCATGCAAGCAGTTATTGTGTGTCTTGACTGGCTGAAAACTGTAAAGGGGGTGGGATTACTAGAGGCCAAAGGGTATCTCATTGTATGGAGATTTGTGAATTTCGTGCATAGACAAGTGAGGGAACTATGTCTGTCCCGAGTGTGTTCTTGCATTAGCCCGGTAAGAACTTGGTCGCGTGGCGACAAACTGTCTGTGCCTTCCTTGTGGTGATCCATGTGTGTGCTGCGGAGCAAGGAGATGGTCGAGTGGAGGATGCAAGCGATGGGGTCGTGAGGCATCTGCTTGATTGTGTGGTTTGGGTTTTTTGTTCATGTGCTTGTAATCTGTTATGTGATACAAGTTGTTTTTCCCAAGATACCTGTGTGCATGCTATGCTCTCGTGTGCTGGAATCGATTTTGTACTGCTTAACCTCGGTCATGTGTGAAAGGCTGGTCAGCAATGGTGTGGCTGCTGACGCCGCCAGGTGTCGAAAAATTCATGTCTGACCTCGATCCCGTGTCACCCTCCCTGGTTCACCCTCTCTTGATCCCTCTCCTATCCTCGAACCCCTTTCCCGACCACCCTGGTATATAATGTTGCATTCTCTTCCCTTCGGTGCTCTCTCAACGTAGTACGATAGCACCATGGCTCCTTCCACTTTCCATTACAGCAGCGACTGCTAGCAAAGGACGATCTCTCCCATTCTGCTCCTCCCCTCTCCAACACAACACTGATAGTGAGCCATAACCAATAACTGTTAACGAGTGTCTTCATAGCGTATTGTCTCCCTCTCCATCCTCTACATGTTTCTCATATGATTTTTATTGTTAGGATTTTAATTAAACTACTAAGACCTATTTATAGTATTTCGTGACCTATTTATATAGTATCGAGTGCTATATATGTTTTGGGTATGTGTGTTGAAATCTAAATAACGTTAGGGATCTATTTATAACACACCAAGACCTATATATAAGTTGTCGATCTACTACTTATATAGTATTTAGACCTTTTTAAGTTATAAGCATGTGCAAGAAATATTGACAAATTCGGGACCTATTTATCAATTAATATATACAACTTGTCAAGACCTATTTATATAATATCGGACATATCAATGTTATGGACAAAGGTATAACGTATCAGGACCTGTATAATTTGTCAGACCTACTTATAAAGTATCGAAACTTATATATAACTTGTCAGGACATGTTTCTTAACAATGAGACAAATTGCAATATTGCATTGTGTAGAATATAACTAATATATCTTTGTCTTTATGTTAATGAATCGGTACTATACAGGATGTTCAAGTGGTGATTATGTTCAATGGCAATTGGGAGTGCATGGTGGATTGAGGTTCTCGATATTTAGGGAGTCAAATAAAGTCAAAAGGCATAATTGTCCCAATGAGTATCACATATGATGAGTTTTATCGAAAGGTGCGGTCAATGATTCCCTATGATAGTAGTAGGTCTGTCGTGGAGCTTCATTCCACAAATATTGGAGGTGGTATTCCATATCAAATGGATATGAAAACTGATTAAGATTTAGAGTTCATAATTAGCAAGAAAAGATATCTACCTAAGATATGTGTGACATTTGTTGACCAACTAGATTATGAAGGAGTTCAACAAGCAGATATTGATGAAATAGGTGATGTGAGTCATTCCATGGAGGCAATCTACTCCAAGTAGGTACGCAACTTGGGCCACTTTTTCATGAAAATAATGAAGCTGATGAAATACGAGATGAACATCACAACAAAGTAGGAGATGCATTTGTGCATGATTTCTCATATGCGGAAAGACAATATACTCGAAATGATGGGGTCCCCTATTCGAAATCTAGTCACTGTGGAGTGCAAAAGAAGGTAGGTGTGATTGGACAGTCAAGGATAATGGGAGATCTTCATGGCAATGGTTCAAAATAGGATGCAATGCAACCATCGGCTAATACAAGTATTGAGTGGCATATGTCGGGACAGATGCATTTAGATGGTAGGGAAATGCGACGAGTGGCAAGCCCAAAGCAATACATATGTCACAATAAGGGACAATTCTTCCCAAATACGGACATGCAAAGATTGTCTGGCCTAGATGCTTTGGGATGAAATTTTGAATGACGATTACACAGGTTCAATAAGCCATTGTTCTGAGGAATATGCAAGGAGGCTAACTGCTCATGAAAATTTCATGCCATTCGGATCAATGAGGGTTCTTTCTGGGAGGTTCGAGGGTCGATTGATGAGCACACATGTATGCTTAATGAGGTTCACCGATGCCACTTCCAGGCCAGTACTAGTGTCATTGGAGAGGTGATTGCACCGAGATTGTCTGGTGTTGAAGGAAGAGTAATGAAGCCAAAAGACATTATTACTAACATGAAGGAGATGTTTGGAATCCAAATACTTTACAGCAAGGCATGACAAGCGTTACATTATGCACTCTCTATCACTTGTGGATCTCCTACATACTCATATCAATTGTTGCCATCATACTATTAGTCTTTCCAGGAGGCAAATCCTGGCTTACATACTTATATATTGAGACGAATATTTGTTTCCTATAATTTTTCATGCCTTTCGAGCCAAGTATCATTGGTTTTCAGCAATATATTTGACCAATAATTGTTGTTGATGGTACCCATTTAAAAGGACGTTATAAAGCCACAGTGTTTGTAGCATGTGCAAAGGATGGTAATGACCAAGCATACCATTTAGCATTTGTGTATGAAGATACATAGAATATTCATTCGTGAACATGGTTTTTTGAAGGCATTATATGAATGTTACATGCTAATTTCTATACATGGAGGACCCATGAAAATCCAAACATGTTACACTTTACAGCTCCGTCTTAAGAGAGTATTAATGCACAAGATTCCCCAAGGGAACGAACCAAACTCATCTAAATTTTCTACCATATCCCACCACCAATAGGGCACCACTTGTCTCTTGTCAGTGCCCTAGACAAATTCTCCTAACAGAAGTATTAAGTTCAACTTCACATCATCAAATCGTACCTCTAACCAACACGCCCTGAATATCATCATAATGGACATCATTTCACCAATGAAAATGTCAATAGAACAGACCATGTTGAGGGGCTCACATTGCTAACATTTGGACAAGCGCCAAATTTAAGCACCGAAATAAGGCAAAACTCTCTTCTCGTAATCTTTATATATAACGTCATCCAATAAAGAACCACATCTCATCACTTGGCCCATCATGCCTGACCTCTCTTAGCAATAAATATACTGCTATTAATCCACTAAAGTCCATGTCCAGATCCATATCTAGAAAATGTCTAAGACAACTACGTCAAAACGGGACCATCTCCTTTTCATTGTGAAGTGCATTCTCAATGTCTCTAAACACTTGCATGTGATTGTGCTTGTTCAACTTTGGGTTGAACCACTCCGCATGAGAAATCCTCGAATTTGTTCCATCTACACAAGTACAATATGTCTCAATCAATGTAAAAATAGGTCTCAATATAGTGTAAATAGATCCTAGGATTGTAACAATAGGTACTAGTGCAGTAAAAATAGGTTTCGATACACTCTAACACATGTCTCGTAATAAATATGTCCAGGTACACACAATAACATAACACTAACACATAAAACATTCAACTATTTAAATAATAACACATATAATGAGACCTTGAATAGGTTTTGATACATTATAAATAGGTCCCGATATAATATAAGAGGTCTCAGTAAACTTGCAATCACAGTTTAGTCTAAAACATAACAATCTAGCTTAATCCAAGTCATTTTCTTCTATTAATCCACCCAAAGTATGAATCCAACAATTAGTCCAACTAAAAGCAATGACAAGCATAACATAAAATATCCAACAATCGAAATAATAACACATATAATGGGATCTCAAATAGGTCCCGATGCAATATAATTATATCCCAATATAATATATATATAGGTCACAATACATCAGCAATCACAGATTAGTCTAACACACAAAAATCTAGCAAAATCCAAGCCATTTTCTTCTATTAATCCAACCAACATGTGAATCTAACAACTAGTCTAATCCAAAGCAATGACAAATGTTGCATAAAACGATCCAACAGTCCAAATATAACACATATAATGGGACCTTAGATAAGTCCCGGTGCATTATAATTAGGCCTTGACATAATAAAAATATGTCGCACAACAGTATAAATAGGTCCTAGTAAACTCGCAATCCCAGATTACTCTAACATGCATCAATCTAGCAAGATCCAGTCTATCTTCTTCAATTAATCCAATTATCCAACCAATAAAAAATGGCAAACCAACACTGGTAAATCTACCAACTAGTTCAACCCTAATCAGAGCATTAATGAACATAGAGCCCAGAGTCAGTGGCAAGGAGGAGAGCTGTAGAAGGAGCGACGAGACCAACCACGAGCTATAGGGGAAGTGACAGGACCTATGACGATGTGCAGGGGGAGCAACGCCAGCGATGTTCAAAGTTCACGGTTGAAGAGGTGTTAGGTCAAGGAAGCGAGTAGAGGAGGAAAGAGGGAAAGAATTAGGGCAGATTATCTGAGGAGGGTATAGTTGGGTTTTCTAAAAATTTATTAAAGAGTCTTTTATATCGGTGCCGATTTTTCAAATCTCTACACGTTGGTGCTACTTATAAATGCAACTCTAATATTTGGTGTTAAATTTTCCTCTCAAAACCTTATTGGGTTAAGCATGAACTTTCCACTTCTCCTGAAACTTTTTAGTGTTTCATTCAAGTATTTTAAGATTTGAGAATGTAAAAATTATCATAAAAGTTTTAATTACAATAATTTTTCTTAAATTATAGGTTAAATATATATGTTCCTCTTTTTTATTGTCAAGTTTAAAAGTTAATTATAATTCATGGATTGCACGTACTATAATAAAATATATGGTTACTATGAAGTTTTTTTTTTAAAGTTAAGTGGAACTTTCATTGACTTTCAACTTAATCTATACAAAATTTACATCAATTCAAAATTGAAAGCAAAAAGAGAGGTAGCTAACTTGTGTTGTAGGCCCTGTATGGATAGTAATCGGCTCCTGATCATCTGAAATATCGAATGGCAAACAATCTGAGGAGGTTCGACAACTTGCTGAAAAATCCTGCGATTTCTCTATGACCAGATGTGATATATACATAGCAGTAAAAAACCAATCGACATATGACAGAATCCAATTTTTTGCCTCTCCATGTGGCAAATGCATTCTGCAACTCATCAGTCCATCTTGCAGGAGTTCTAGTTGAAGGAATCAAGTGCAATAACCTCTGCTAAATATCTCCTATAAAAGGACAAGTAAAAAAGATATGATCCCTTGTTTCAACCTCAGACCCACAGAAGACACAACTTGTATTCTCCATGCCTTTCCATTGAGAGATTCTAATATTAACAGAGAGTCTATTCTTAATTGCAAACCATACAATAAAAGAATGAAGTTAGAATGAAGTTTTAGTCAAACACAGTCTAAAATAAGATTGCACATAGAAAGGCCCTTGAGGGAAAATCTTAGACTCACCACAGGAAATTATGTTTTTATGAAATTCTTATTAAAGTTCAATATGCCGATTAAAAATGTTATATAAGCACGATTGCAGCCATTTATATCAAAATTTTATAGATTGTACCAAATTTTAGTCTATTGTGATGATGTTTTTAATCGTAATTCATAAGTTGAATACAGTTGATTTGCGTTGTTGTGGACAGTTGGCGATGTCGGCAATTGGACCTAGAGGAAACTATCCGGTTTGCAGGCTTATATCAGTAAAGGGACCACCGGTTTACATCAAAGATTATCGTGGCTAGACGCTCATCTATTATATTATTGTAAGTGAGACTCACAAGAGATTGAGCTCATTTTCAATCAAAAGTCTAAATTACAATGTGGTAGTGCCTAGTGTAGACACCCCATTTTGACCCGAAAGTACCTAAAACCAGATCTCAAAAAAATTGAGCAAAAATGTCCCATACTAAACCTAATATGATGTTGGAGATTAAAATTGAGGATCCAATTGGATTGATCATAGGACAAATTTAGAGTCATTATGAAGATCATCAAACTAGGTTCGATTTGACGCATTTTTTACCCTGGGATTTGATCCAGAGAAGAATATATGATTTTTTAAGTAGAATTGGCTAAATTTGTCAAATTCATTTACCTTGGCCAGCTTTATTTAGAAAATCGTAACTAATTATAGGAAAGTCACAATTGAGCATGATCATTGTAATTGAATCTCAACCCATTAAAGATTGAAGAAAAAATAGAATGAAGTATCAAGGGGCTGTGAATAAGCACAGAGAGATTGATCTTTATGCCTTGGGAGTTGTTGGATTGGTGGAGAGCAGATAGATTTAACAAATTACATGGAGGGCCTTTTCACTGAATTTCTTCGTTCAAGTAAATTTCAACCAAGTAGATTTTAACAAGAAAATATAAAATGCAAAAATAATAAAATAAATATCATATTATGTATAATTAAACTTACGATTTTAGAAATCACCGCAAAGAAAAAAAGAAAGTCCTCAGCAGCGAATAGAGGGAAGGGGGGAGACCCTTGGCGCAGGAAGTTGCCGGGGGAGAGATCAACACCACCAAGCGCCTCTCACCAGCGCCCCACCACCAGCTCCGATCATCACCGCCAAGGCACCACTCACCGCCCGAGCTCCCGTAACGCACAGCCATTGCTCAGACTTCTCTATCCCACCCCCTGTAGCAGCCCAAGTTTCATCGGGGACATCCTAGAGTCACCGTTCACCGACGCCGTCACGACCTGCAGACCCTCTCCTTCCTCGGATTCAACCACTCCACTGCCCTTCCTTTCCGGGTCCAGTCTACCTTCGACTCCGATCAAGCCTCAACCGCCTTCTTAGCCTGAGAAATTACACCGACCACCAACCAGACCCGAGTTCGAGACCTATCCGTCCCCCAGCACCTCCTCCCGAACTTGTGTGCCGTCCCGGATCTCCATCCGAACCGTGATGAGCTTCGGTTATTCGAGTCCAAGGCTGCCCATAAGATGTTCGATCAAATATCCTAGCCATTCCACCACTGTTCCTTCCCTTACCTCTCTGAATCCTGTTCAATTCAAGCACCACCCCAACAGTCCAAGTCTCACCGAGCATCACCATCGCTCCACCGAACCCACTGCTGCTGCTTGCAGTCATCCCGAGCTCTTCTTCTATGGTCACGGGGCTCTCCGAACCTGAGCACTCATACGTCTTCCTGAGCTTCAATTTGACTCGTACCATGACAGAGCTGGTATATCTCCTTAGCGCTCACCTCCATCTAGCCACTGCAGTCTCGAGCCTCCTTTGAACATCACATGAACCCTCACTCCATCTCAAGCCACAGCCATGGAGTCAATATCTCCTGATCCGAATTCACGAAACCACTTCACCTCTCGAGCCCGAGAACTATTGTGAGTCATCCACCTGAGCGACGATCGTAGCAGATTCGAGCATCATTCCAGTCGGTAAGTCAGGTAAGAATTCTTAAACCTCTTAGGCCGATTCTGATGTTCTTGCTGTCAAATTTAAAGCTTGTGGAACAAATGGGTTGGTTGTCTGCTACTTGCTGCATTTTCTTTTCCTTTGAACTGGTTTGAGATCCCGTCGTTTTACCCGTCTATGTATGAGTGCTTCAGTTCTTGAAGTCTGTGAGAAGAATAAGCTGAATGATTCGAGTCTGTCGATCGCTGCTGCCACCTCTAAACACTTGATCTGCAAGCTGTCTCCTCTTCTGTCCTCCCCGAATCATCTCATCACCGCCAGACCAGCATCAGGCCATCACCGGACCCAACCTTAGTCGACCTCACATGTGCTTACGTACAGTGAGTGGGGTAAGAATCCATGCCTGCCGCTGGTAACCCTGATTTTCATTTATTATGATTGCTCCGAATGTACTGTGGCAATATTTTGTTGTTGGATGGTATAAATTCGTTGGGACCTTGCCTGTTTCTGGTTGCTAAGCAGCTGGTTGCGATTTCTCATTGTTTGATGTCAAAATCATCGAATGGTAGAGCTTGTTGTCCTGTGTTGATTGTCTTGGATCTACTGTGGTGATGCTCGTTTCCTTCATGGTACGAATCAGCTGAGTTTTCATTTTGTTTCGGTAGCTAAGCTGCTGATTATGATTTGTCGTTGCTTTGTGCCGAAATCATGGAAATGTAGGGGTCTATTATGCTTCATAAGCTGAGGCATATCTGCCTCGTATTTGCTTTTGTCTTAAGTTAGTTTTGCGATAGATATTCAACTATCAGCATTTTAATGCATCTGGTTGTCTTGGATGTTTATGGGCTCTGGTTTGATAGGCTTTTACTGACTCCCTGGATATTTTGGGACTCTGCACATCTCCATAGTGCAGCAGCTCCCTCCTCGACATTTTTCTTTGATTCAAGTGTCATTTTCTTCGGGAAATGGACTGATTAGTTCCCATGTTTGCTGCTGTTGCTTTGCTCCATGACTTCCCTTGTTTCTAATGCATTTCCAATAGGGAATAGGGTTGTTTATTATCAGTCACTGCAGCAGCACCTTCCTCACTGTTTCTCCTTGGTTTTAATGGCTATCTCGATAAGAAAAATGGATATTAAATGTCTGTTGTTGCAGCTGGTGTTATTCGATGATATCTCACTATTTCGATGGCATTCCTTCTAAGATTACAACTGTCCTTTGTCTGTTGTTTCAACTGTTATTCACTTGATGTTTGTTTCTATCTGTTCTTCAGTTCTTGATTTCGGGTCTTAGGCAATGATTTGGTAGTTAAGGTTGAATGCATATACTTGCTCTCTCATCTTGTAAATTTTATATCTCAGTTCATCATTTTAGCCATCTTGCATACAAGTACTTCACTTAGGGCATTTGGCATATTAGTCACTCATTTTATGAAATTTGCATGTTAGCTCCTCAATTGAACCATTTTGCATATTAGTCCTGCATTTTAGGTATTTTGCACGTTAGTCTTTCCCTATCTTTGGCATGTTAGTTCCTCCATTTTAGGTCCCATGCATAACAATCCCTCATTTTAAGAACTGTTGCACATCAGTCTCGCATTTCAGGAATATCACATCCTATTCCATCACTTAGGATAGTTTGTGCATTTGTCCCTCCCATTGGAATTTTGCAGATTAATCCATTGGGCGTTTTGGTTGTTTACTGCCTATTTCTAGGGTCAGGGAATTTCATTGTGTTTGAGTGAACAACTGTATGGGGTGGGTAGAGTGAGAGAGAGGGGATGAATGATTGTAATCAAAGTATAGTGTAATTCTTTACTTTCTGTACGTAGATTAGGATGGACAGTATCATGATAGGGCACGCATGTTTATTATTGTTCTTTTTTTGGAGCTACAATTCAAACCTCGATTAGGGAGACAATTGGGTAAACTAAAAGGTGCAAGCAAATAAATAACCGAGATATAGGGGGTAGGTACTAATCTCGGGCGCGTCGATTGGTTTGCGAGCCTTTCGAATGTAACAAGACCCTCAAACTCATACTTTGGTTTAAGACCGACAAATAATAACCTAGATGGTTAGTATCATGCTCCTCTAGGTAAGTAATAGATTTCTGATCGACCTTAGGACTAGTCCATAGATGATTATTGGCGACTCTAATTTCACACGGTTAGTCCCAAGTTAGGCATCGTGCGCAGCTTTAGCCTTTGTGGCTACCTCTCGAGGCGGAACATTTTCAGGTACGAAACCTAGCTCTTTAATAATTGTAAAATTATATTCTTATGTTATCGATGTGGGATTGACCAAATACAAAGCTTAAGTAATTTGACAGTACCGAAGAATTTAACGACCTGTTTGGTGGCCCTAAATAGGTAATTCAATTCAGGGTCTATCACATATGAAAAGTATAGTCCCTTTCTTGGTTGCAAAATTTGGTTCGCAATTGATATTTGGATTCAGGCTCAATTGTATCCCGATTACGAAAGACTTTCACGGATCTTTGGATATGGATTTCACATTACGGTCTGCTTCTTCATGGTTCGTAGTGGGCAAAATATTGAAACTACCCCTAAAACTTTGATAAATTATGTCGGTCCCCTCTACTGCCAACATACAATGACAAAATACAATAATGATATGGGAGAGATATTTATCGGGATTGTGAAGGACTAGAACCAATTCATTCTCAATAATTCTCAATAAATCATGATAAATTGAAATTTCAGAGTCCCTCATATCATAATATATTATTTATACTTTTTAGTTTATATATAGTACTTGTTAAATTAATAATAACTCTCAATATAGCTTATATACCTTTAAGGATATTTATGTAATTTTTTTTAATCTTGAAAGGTTAATTATATTAACTAGCAGCCATAAGCGTTTGGCCTATCATCAGTACATACAAGTCGAGGGTGCACCACCCCGACCATGTCAGCAAACATCAAAGGCATAATAGTACTTGGTGTATCATTAAGTAGTACAACAGAATCCATTAAGGCAAAAAGTGGCAAGCTCCTAGCATCCTTACCTAGTTCATCTGCTACTCCATTGGCTTGTCTTCATATATGTCTCGCTTGAAAGCCTCGGAAGGACTCCACGAGTGTCCTGCAATCGGCAATAAAATGGTATTAGTGTTTTGTGTACTGGGGATGAACCCCAAACCATATCAAAAACTACTTTTGCATCCAATTCCAAACATAGGAATTGAATGCCAAGGTTTCTTGCTAAAGTTAGACCATCCTTGACAGTCCAAAACTCTGCTATCAAGCTGTTAGTAGCACCCAAATATCTTCCAAAACCTGTAACCCATCTTTCGGTGGCATCCCGGATCATCCCTTCTGCTGCTGCCCCTCTTGGCTTGTCTGAGGCCGATCCATCTGTATTGAGTTTAAACCAACCATCCCTTGGTGGGGACCATCCAACATTGATGATGGTCTTGGCTGGTTTGGAAGGGCTTGTCATGGCCGAACAAAATTCCCCTGCCACTTCCAGGCACCTCCTGCATAGGTCCCTTGCAGGACCTATACGTTCAAAGAGCATGGAGTTCCGTTGTTTCCACAATAGCCATAAGGCTATGGGAAACACAATGTTCCAAGGAATGCCTAGGAGATATTCCTCATAGGCTTCACAGTTGCATCTAATCCATTCTGCAATTGGCAACATGAAAGTCCCCCGTTTGGAGATTGGGCATTGGATGTTAGCCCAAGATCTTTTGGCCTGGGGCCAATCATGAAGGACATGCCCCTGGTCCTCTTCTTCATTCGAGCAAATATGGTAGAATGGAGGCAGATTCAGGCCTATCCTCCAAAGATGTTCTGCAGTCAAAACCCTTCCATGGCAGCATAACCATAGGAAATGAATAACCCTTGGGTGTGCTCTGGTTTTCCAGAGCCAATTCCATTCTTTCAAGGCAGCATTTGGGTTTCTCCCACAAATCAGGGCATAAGCCGATTTTGTGAAAAACTCCCCATCTTTTGAAAATTCCCAGAATTGTGAATCTTGACCATTCCCGAGGATCGAGCAAGGGATTGCTCTTAATTGGTCTTTAATCTCCTCAGGTAATTCGAAGGATAGCCCGTTGAAATTCCAAGATCCATCCGAATTAAGGAATTCAGCGAGGCTTTCTTTGTTCTCCCTGTCAATGACCGGTCCCTGAAAGCTCTTCCTAATACAGTGTGGACCGAGCCACTTATCATGGAGAAAGCTTATTTTGAACCCATCTCCAATAGCCATTTCAAGCCCATACTGAGAACCTAGTTCCCCAATTCAACAGCTTGTCTGTTTAGACCCGAGCCCCTCCAGATTGGTCCTCTCGAGTCCATATAGCATGTTTTCAAGACTCTAGCCCATGGGCTATTGTCTTTACTCAATCTCCAAGCAAAGGATACCAGCAAAGCCAGGTTCCTTCCCTTAGCCTTAGGGATTCCCAGTCCACCATCCTCCTTGGGTGGGGACACTGTATCCCAACCCACAGGATGCATCTTCCTGCGGGAATCTATTGATCCAAACAGAAAGTTTCTGTTGAGTTTATCTAAAGTTTCACATGTTTTTTGGGGAATGGCCGTGCATTGCATCACATGAGTAGGAAGACTAGCCAATGTAGAATTTATCAAAATCGCTCTTCCAGCTAAAGATAAATATTTGGATTTCCATCCTTCCAGTTTCGCTTTCACTTTTTTCTATCAGGAAGTCAAAGGAATTGGCTCTAGCTGGCGTTGAGTCAGCCGGAAAACCCAAATATTTGTCCAAGGATGATATTTTAGGGCAGCCCAAGACATTTGAAATTTGGTTTCTCAAGTGTAAGGGAGTATTTTTTGAGAAGCACACACCCGATTTAGACAAATTAATTCTTTGGCCAGATAGTGAACAAAAGTCATTAAGCACTCTTCTGATGGTCTCACATGAGGAGAGATCAGTTGAGCTGAAAAACAATACATCATCCGCAAAAAAGAGATGAGATAGTCCTAGGGAACCTCTTGCTAGTCGAGTGCTAGCCCAATGTCCTTGGTTCACCTTATCTTGGATCATAAGAGAGAGATATTCCATGCACAAGATAAAAATATAAGGGGAGATCGGATCACCTTGTCTAATCCCACGAGACGGAAGAAAGGTTTCCAATCTTCCCCCATTAAACAAAATATTAACCCTTGTTGATGAAATACAATGAAGCATAAGGTTAATAAAACTGTCAGGAAACTCAAAAAATTGAAGCACCTTCCTTACAAAGTTCCACTCCAAACGATCGCAGGCTTTTTCCAAATCCAATTTAACAATCAAGACTCCATTTACCCCTTTCTTTTTATTTAGGACGAAGAATGCCTCTCTAAGGAGTACTACATTATCCGCTATCCTTCAGCCCAGCACAAAGTTAGCTTGAAAGGGAGAAATGAGTTCGTCCAAGAAAGGCCGCATGCGTCTAACCAAAATTTTTGTAATAATTTTATAGTTTGTATTACGTAAGCTAATTGGACGAAATTGGGTAATCGATTCCGGGTTTGGCCTCTTAGGGTTCAAAGAAATGAGAGTGTCATTGGCCCCTTTTGGAAGTTTCTACCCTTCAAAAGCATTTTTTTACAAAGGATACCACCGAGTCCTTAACTACATCCCAATTCTTATGGAAGAAAATCGGGTGTAGGCCATCGGGTCCCAGGGCTTTCTTCTGCTTAAGGCACATACGAGCAGTATGTATTTCTTTCACCGTGACCTTTTCTAGCAGAGTCAATCTCATACTCTAGGAAATTGGTCTAGAAAAAGGTAGATTATGCCCACATCCCCAGACTGAGGAAATTTCTTGTGATGAGAAAAGTTCTTGGAAAATTTTTTGAATCAAATCCTTCAATTCTTCTTTCTCAAAACACCATTCTTCATTGTCATTTTTCATTCCAAGATTTTGTTAAAACGACGATTTATCAGGGTGATTGTGTGAAAAAAATTAGTGTTTCTTTCACCCTCGAGAAGCCAATTTGTTCGGGATTTTAATAACCACAATTCTCTTTCGTCCCGAATTATAGATTGGTACTTGTCTTGTAGAGATTTCTCAAGTTGGACCAGAGAGTCAGAGGGACCATCAGCAAGCTTCCTTTGGACCCCTAAAAGTCGAGCTAAGACTCTCTTCTTTTTGTAAAAGACGTTTCCAAACACTTCCTTGTTCCAAATTTGAACTTTGCTTGCAAAAACATTGATGGATGTAGTCAAAACATTGCCTTCTCTCCAGGAATTTTCCACTATTTGCTTAAAGGAGGGATGATTTAACCACATTGTTTCAAAGCGAAAAGGTTTATTCCCAGCAGTTTCCCTTCTAGGATTACAAGTTAATAGCATCGGGCTGTGATCCGAATGGATACGCGGAAGGTGTTTTACTTCCTCATTTGGGAAGGTTTGTCTCCATGATGGGTTGGCAAAGGCCCTATCTAATCTTTCCTGGATCAGTTCCCAGGTTGGTCTAAGATTCGTCCAAGTAAATCAGGGTCTTGTGTATCCTAGGTTAGTTAAGGAGCCATTATTTATCATATCATTGAACCGAAGGGCTTGTGTCCACTTTATTGGTCTCCCTCCTAATTTCTCTTCCCATATGAGTATTTCATGTAAATCACCAAAGACTAGCCAAGGGATGTGCATCGAAGCTGAAATTAATTCCAAGTTTTCCCATAGAATCTCACTCCCTATATCTAGGACTTGCATAAATAGCAGATAATAACCAAGAGTGTTTAGTATTTTGTACCTCTATGAGTGCATGTACCTCATGCTCTGTTGCAGCCATGACTCTGACAGTGATACACTGGGTGTTCCACATCATCAAAATGCCACCTCTATGACCAATTGTTTCAGTGGCAAAGCAATGGCCATCTGATGGAAAGTGGCGTAAAACATTCAGTGCTCGGCCTGGATCCATCCTTGTTTTAGTCAGGATCACGCAGTCAGGTTGACGCCCCTCCACTAGATCTCTAGCAGTATTTATTGCATAATCATTTCCTAATCCTCAACAATTCCATAGCAAGGTTACAATGTTGAACCGTGCAAGTTCCTTGGTGTTATCCATTCCTTCAGTCATCAATTCCATAAAATCTTCAGAGAGCGAGTTCAAATCAGGCTGTCTTACTGATCTTAGCGGAGTACTATTGAGAATGTACATCCTTCGCCTGAGTTCGGGCCTCGGCAAGAACTTGACGCAGGCGTCGATTTCCTCCACTCCCCTTCTTGGTAGTATTTCTACACATTTGGGAGCTTGGCTAGTCCATTCAACATGCAGAGGACGAGTCCACATAAACTTCCATTCTGGGGCATAGACGAGTCCAATGGGGGTCTCTGTTTGCCTCCCCCTTATTTCCTGACAGCGATCTGCTACGGCTTCTGTTTCCATGAGTGGAATCAGTATTAGGCATGGGAGGACTCCTTCCGGAGCTGCTGTTGCATTGAAACCCATATTCAGCCGCTCTACCACCCCCCACGGGATATCCTGAAGTGTCAGACTCCTCTCCTGATAGACGACACTCCATGTCGCTTGAGTCAGATTCATTAGATTCCTCGTCACACTCGATAGGCGTAGATTCGGGTCCATGATTGTCCCCCTGCTGTACCCCTGAACCCTCGTTCTCCTTCTCTGTTGTGTTTCTGCACGGGTTTGTCGAGGAAGATGGGGAATTAGGGATTTGGAAGGCATTTTTAATAGAATTTAACTGAGGAAAATCAGAAAGAGGCTCAATGCTATGTGGGTCACAAGTCTGCTGGGCCACGTAAGCCCAATCTGTTTTATGGCTTGGTTCAGCCTGCTTCTACGAATCCCCGGCCTTGGTTCCCTGATCCAAATTCATTGGGCTGGCTAATTTGCTCATTTTTTTTATTGGGTTTCTGCCACCATCTTCCTCCTTCTCTCCCTGGGGTTTTAAGGGGACTGTTCTAAGGGCGTGCTTGCTATGTACAATTTGCCCATTGCTGTTTCAAATTACCTGATCCGTTCGGCGTAGGGTAGCTGACGTAGTTTTCTAGTTGCTGATGTCCTCTGGTTATATAACTCTGATCTCGCCTTTGGCCGGCACCACCCGTTCAGTAACCTTCTCCGGCTACCTTCTGATTTCCATTCTGTTTCTTTCGATTTGACACCAGTGTCCATGGCCCGTAATCTTTCTCCTTAGTTGTTTCCGTTCTTGGTGCCTCCTCCATGGGATAGTTTTCCTCACTGGCCTCTTTCTGACCATCCTCTTCTGATATTGTTTTTGAAAATTTAATGATGGGCATTGTTCTCTCCGATGCCCTACTATTCCGCATTCAAAGCATAGGGTGCTAATTCCCTCATATTGTAAATCCAGCAGCTTATCTCCAATACGAACCGCTTTTGGTAACGATTTGTTGAGATTCAATTGCACACAGAGCCTTGCGAAATTTTCTCTTTCAGTTAATGCTGTGTAGCCATCGACTCTTGGAAGAGATCCTATTCTCTTTGATGTCCTATGCAGCACTTTTGGATTGTAATATTCCAAAGGTAATTCTTTGATTCGCAGCCAAAGATCTACTGCTGACAAGGATGCCTTCGAGGGGGTGAAATTTGGCTCCCATACCCGCACCGTTAGAAATCGTCCATTAACGAACCAAGGTCCATCTCTGAGAACCTTCGTCCTATCCATTCTTTCTTGAAAAGAGATCACAAAGAAGCCATAGCCCACGTCTACGTAGTTCATTCCTCCCGTAGGGTTCCTTAGTGATTGGAGCTTCTGCCTAAACATGGATAGTTCTATCGCTTCGCCAAATAGTTTCACTATTAGTGATTCTCTCCAAGGAGCCCGTAGTGCAAGCTTTTCTTGACGAGTTAATAGAACGGTAGGGATGTCCTCCCTTTCCTCCGGATCTATGTCATCATCTGTTGCATTGTCGTAGTCAGCTTCTCAAGGCTCTCTCATAAGCTCCTGGAAGAGATCCTGCTAGTTTGTCTCTATAGGAGGGTTGTGGAGTTCTTTGCTTCCCAGTTCCAACATTTGGGATCCAATCATTGTTCTTCACTCTTTTGTTACTTCGCAGAATTCCATTAGCTTCCTCAGAGGAGATTTCGTGGTTTTCCCCTGAGAGAGTTCGTTGCGAATCGGGAGCACTAGAGGAGAGCATTTTCACCCTGAGACTTAGCTTTTTTGATGAAGCTGATGTTTATGTAATTTAAATTATATTGCTTATGAATTATATATACGATTCTTGAATACCAAAGTATGAATTACAATTTCAATTTCAAATCTATTACACCAAACTAAGTAACTAAAGTTTGTTTCCCGTCTATTACGTTACCTATTAATTTGCTTCATCATGGATTATGATTCATGATCAATTTCATTATTCATGGATACCAAATGCACCATAAGTTTTATTTTGAATTTTTTGGGTCAAAACTCTCTCTGGACCAAGCCAACCACCATATAATAAAATTGACTGGGGATAAATAATGGAATTGGATCCAGCCCGACAGCAAAATCCGACCCAATAAGTGGGTCTAGCCATTCCTTTCCTTGCTTTTTTCAAATGTCTTGTTTGGTGGGACGAAATGGAATGGAATCAAAATTGCCATTCGAACCACCATTTCGTTTCTTTTGTTTGGTTCAAAAAACATGTCTCCAAAGACATAACAAATATTGTCACAAAGTTGAACAAGATCATGGGATTGCTGTTAGATCTCACAATGGTTGATCACCAAATAAGGGTGCAATCATTGTAAGTCCATACAGTGAAATGAGTGTTCCACATCAAGTTAATGCAACATGGGATAGTTTTCCTCACTGGCCTCTTTCTGACCATCCTCTTCTGATATTGTTTTTGAAAATTTAATGATGGGCATTGTTCTCTCCGATGCCCTACTATTCCGCATTCAAAGCATAGGGTGCTAAATCCAGCAGTTTTATTTTGAATTTTTTGGGTCAAAACTCTCTCTGGACCAAGCCAACCACCATATAATAAAATTGACTGGGAATAAATAATGGAATTGGATCCAGCCCGACAGCAAAATCCGACCCAATAAGTGGGTCTAGCCATTTCTTTCCTTGCTTTTTTCAAATGTCTTGTTTGGTGGGACGAAATGGAATGGAATCAAAATTGCCATTCGAACCACCAT
>JAOYND010191892.1:0-16564 GCA_025802135.1 Lagerstroemia fauriei
CGAACCAAGAACCAAATTGCCAATACTTTAGCAACACTCGCTTCAATGGTGTGTATTTCAGGGGATAACCTAATCGACGCTATCAAGATCAAAGTCAGTGATCGTCCTGCACATTGTTGCATGGTTGAAAAAGGAGAGGAAGCCCCTTGGTTCGTAGCTATTAAAAGGTACCTTGAATCTGGTCAGTTCCCAGATGGCACATATAGAATGACAGGAAGACTATTCATCAGCTTACATATCATTACTTATTGAGTGGGAACGTGCTTTATCGTCGCTTGTTTGACACCCCTCTACTACTCTGTCTAGACTCTAAAGAGGCTGAGCACTTGATGAGTGAAGTTCATGAAGGGAGCTGTGGGCCTCACATGAGCAGACACATGTTGGCAAAGAAGATCATGAGAATGGGCTATTTTTGGTCAACCATGGAAACATATTGCTTCAAGCACGTTCGACACTGCCATCATTGTCAAATCTATGCAAATTGAATTAACGCTCCGCCAAGCGAATTGCACCCGATGTCCTCACCATGGCCTTTCTCCATGTGGGGGATGGATGTTATTGGTCCCATATCACCCAAGGCGCCTAATGGGCATATTTTCATCTTGGTGCCCATCAACTACTTCACAAAATGGGTTGAAGCTGAGTCCTATATTGTGATGACTGCCAAGGTGGTAGTTCGATTCCTTAAGCGTAACATAGTGGCTCGTTGTGGTGTTCCTGAGACCGTCATCACGGATAACGCGAAGAACTTCAACAACAAGGCAATCAACGAACTTTGCGAGCATTTCAACATCACACTGCAATTCTTCACCTTGCCAGCCTCAGATGAATGGTGCAGTTGAGGCTGCAAATAAGAATTTGAAGAAAATCATCGAAAAGATGACAGTGATGTATAAGGATTGGCATGACGTGCTCCCTTGGGCTCTCATGGCATATATGACATCTATTGGCACATTGACAAGGGCAACTCCCTACTCAGTCGTATATGGGACCGAAGCAGTTTTACCTGTGGAGGTCGAGATCCCTTCGATGGGAATCCTTGCAGAATCAGAGCTTGAAGAAACCGAATGGGCTAAGCTATGATGTGAATAGTTGAACTTGATCGATGAGAAGAGGCCAATAGCGTTATGCCATGGTCAATGCTATCAAAAACGCATGGCTCGGGCATTCAATACGAAAGTGCACCCAAGTGTGTTTGAACCGGGAGACTTGGTGCTCTAAAAGATATTGCACATAACTCCATACTCACATGGGAAGTTCACTCCCAAGTACGAGGGACCCTACATAGTCAAGAAGGTTTTCTCGGGAGGTGCCTTTATTTTAGCTGATATGGAGGGGGAAGAACTCCCGAGCCATGTCAATGCTGATTATGTAAAGAAATATTATGCTTAATGAGGCACACACTTTTAGACACTATCCACTACATGACCCTAGTGCAGATAAAATGAAAGAGAACGAAAGAAAACGAAGAAGAAGAAGAAGAGAAAATAAAAAAGACTCTTGATAATGACCCATGTGATCACTATCCCGTAGGAGAATGAGAGAAAAAGAAACTCCCGCTAGGCTGAAAACCAGAACTGGTGGCTTAGGCAAAAACAAGGGAAGAGCGATACAATCGAAAATCCAAAAGGGTGGTCGCAGCAAAATGAGAGTGAAAAATTCCCGCTAGGTTGAAAACCCAAAAGGGCGGCCTAGACAAAAGTTAGGAAACTTCAGTGGTGCGGCCAAATCTGAGCAAACAGCCGCAGCAAAAGGAGAGTCATTGACAGAAAATGAAAAAAATAATACATGCCCGCTAGGATGTGGTTCTCTGCCATTCTAGGAAAAAGTTAGGGCCTGAAGCACTGTGCCAACCAAAATGTCCCAAGGATGAGCAAGACATTAGTGTTGCATCATGCCATGTCAGTTGTCGGACGTCGAGATTTCCGACTTGAGAAAAAGAATCTATTTAGGCACGCACGAGGCCTAACCTAGGACTTTAAATCGGGGTTGAATCGGAGTCACCACTAAACCGTTTTTCAAGGCCGTTTAGCGCCTACGTCACTACATGATCATGACACTACTAGGCTTTTGTCAGTCTTCGAACCGAAATTTGAGTCCGAAGGTCTTGTTACATATCTTGAAGCTCGTGAGCCAAAATGCACCCAAACTTGGTACCCGTCCCTAACTTTAGGTCATTTATTTGCTTGTACATTTTAATTTGTCCAATTGTTTCTCTGATCAAAGTTCGAATCGATGGCCTAGAGTGAAATTCGATAATTCGTACCGCGACCCTAACATGCAACTAACCGTCCTAATCTAAGTGCAGAAAGTAAAGATTTCCACCATTATCGGGATTACATACATACATCTATCTCTCTCTCTCGCACTACCCATCCCATTACATTGGTTCACGTAAATACATTATCATTTCCCAACCCCACATGTAATTAAGGCAATACACATCAATGAAAATACCTCAACCAACATTTTCACCGATCAAATCAAGTACGATGGATTTATTTGGCTCAAGAAAATTTTTTGTTTACTTAAAAATGAGATAGCTAATCGTAAGAGAAATTGGGGAATAACGTAAAAATTGAGTTAAATCGTTCAAGACCCTAAAAATCTGAAAAAATTATCTACCCTTGAAGGATTCAAAAGATGTTCCCGAAAACCAACTCGTTTTACTTCAAAATCTTGAATTGACCCAAATTTTTTTTGAAAATTTTAAGGATCGAGCCGAAGTCTTAGAAGACACTCAAACCCACTTTAAAATACACAAAAATATCTGGAATTGATCCGGAAAAATTGGATAAATGGCTGAACTGATTTTTAAAAGATGATAAAAGACCACGAATCGATCCAATACGATCCAAAATTTTTTAAAAACCGACTCTAAAACTTAGCAACACCTAAGACCACTCTAACTCTCACAAAATACATCAGGAACAGATCTGAAAAATTCAGAATATATCTGGACTGATTTTAAAAAGTCGGTAAAAAACCCCGAATCAATCCGAAATGATCTGAAATTTTCAAAAATGGGCCCCTAAATTCCAACAACACCTAAGACCATTCTATAAAACACAAAAGACATCAGAAAAAGGGCTGGAAAATTCGGAATAATACTGGACAGATTTTAAAAGTACGACAAAAGACCTTGAATCGATCCAAAATTTTCAAAAAATGAACCCCTAAATTCTAACAGCACCTAAGACCATTCTAAAACACACAAAAGGCATCAGAAAAATAGCTGGAAAATTCGAAATAATACTGGAAAGATTTTAAAAGTACGACAAAAGACACCGAATCGATAAGAAACGATCCGAAATTTTCAAAAAACGAACCCCTAAATTCTAACAGCACCTAAGACCATTCTAAAACACACAAAAGTATCAGAAAAAAAAGCCAGAAAATTCACAACAGTGCTGGACGGATGTCAAGAAGGTCAATAAAAGGCCCTGAATCAATCTAAACCAATCAAAAAATGTCAAGGACCGACCCTAAGCCTTAGGAAACATTGAGAACCATTTTAAAATGAATCTTGACTCCCCGAGCTGATCTAAAAATTTTAAAGAAAGTGCTTGGGTTGATAAATGAAATAAAAAAAATTAAAACACGACTTAGAACGATCCATTTCATCATCGCGATTTCTGCACAACCCATTTTCCCGATCATTCCCCAATTTTCCTACCAAAATATTTTTTTTCTTTTTTCTTTTTTCTTTTCTTGATTTTTTTGATTTTTTTATCTTACCATTTTTATATTTCCCTGAAAGATGAAAAAATATATATTTATTCTTAAAAATCCTAACTAACAAGTTTCCATTTTTTTTAGGATCCTATTCTATATTTCCTTCATGAAAACATGAATCCAATTTTTTTTTCATTGTTTCATTTTTTTGTATTTTCTATTTTTTCACAAAAATACTCATCTTAAAAGATGAACAATATACATTTTTTTTAAAAAAAATCCTAACTAACAAGTTTTTCATTTTTTTAGGATCCTATTCCATTTTTTCTTCATGAAAACATGAATTCAATTTTTGATTTTCTCTTTTTTTTTTCTATTTTTTCATAAAACACTTATTTCGAAAGAAAAAAGAAAAATGGAGATGGATAACCGATGATGATGACGCTGTCTAGGAGTGAACGAGACTTCGGCTCGGTTCGATGTCGGATCCAGGCACCTTCGGGATGCGAGGAGGACTCTTCGATTCACATAGGCTTGGGCTCGATGACGATCGTGGAGATGGATAAGATCAGGATGAGAATGTGCATTCTTGAATCTTTGCTCAAATCATTAGACCATTCACGTATGATTTGAGGAAAATATATGAATATATGTTGGATGGAAGATGTGGTATGTTGGATGGAGAATAGATGAATGAGAGGCTATATGGGATGAGAAATATGTGAAAGATGGTCTTCAATATGTGTGTTCAATGTGTGTTTTGATGTCGTTTTTTGAAAATGAATGGGGAGATATATTTATAGAGGAATTGCAGCATGGGTTAAAATGTAACACACCAGAAACTCTAGGGATTAAATGACACAAACAAGAAATGAAATTTTTAAAAAAAGAACAAAAACTAACGAAGCAGAGAATAAACAGAAATAGAGAAAGATAGTGGCTGAACTGCAGGGCTGACGGAGGCTGGTACGGCCGGGCCCAGGAGCAGCGGCTAACACGGGCCAGACGGTAGCGACCGACGAGAGACAGGGGTGGCGTGCACGTTCGGCGATCTCGGGCGGCAGCTGAGCGACAGAGAGCTTGAAGAGAGAGAGAAAGTGTATGAAAACGACTGGGAGAGGCTCGGGAAAGTCAAGAAGAGCGGCTGTCAGCAGCTGACACGGGCAGAGCCGCAATGTTGGCGTGTACGACATCAGATCCGGCGACCTTGTGGCGGCGGCAGAAAGGAAGAGAGAGAGAGAGGGCAGGAGAGAGAGACGGCGACTAGGAACGGAACAAAGGTGGGATCGGAGACGGGAACGAGATGGACGAACGGGAATGAGTAGTGGCCGTCGTCAGCTGGCCGTGGCCGGCCGAGAAGTCGCTCCCGTGGCCACCTGCAAATTTGGAATGGGGGATTTTTATTTTCATTTTTTAATTTTATGTATTTATATGAAATAAAATAAATAAAAATAAAAATAAAAAGCTAAAATATTAGAAATGAATAGGAACGAAATGGGGTTTGATCGGGTCTTAATTGGGTGTCTACATCAGTGGAAGCCTAAGTGCGCAAATTCGGGAAACTGCTTAAGGCCTACACAATCTCGAAAGGGAGTCCTTTGGAGAAGGACTGAGTTACACATATCCTTTGGAATTTGGGGCAATCTCAAAAGCCCATTTGAGTTCTTGAATTTTTTTTATCTCATACCTCGTAAAAACACTCTACTGAAGATCTTTGACCTCTATGGGACCTCAGTCAATCCCTCAATCGGCTACAAGCTATATATCCCTTACATCTATTTACAAACTCTTTTACTCATCTGAGTTATGAACGGTCACAAGTGAGCTAATGAAAAGCTTGGTTACTAACTATTTCTTGCAGTTTGTTAGATCATAGGCCCCTGGAGGCATTTTCTGAGGAATAACCCCTTGTGTGGCATTGCAAAGGGAGTAACAAGGGATGTTAAGTATATGAATATGCTTATTTGAACATAATTTCGGGCCTAGAATCAAGTGAGTTATTTGAGTTTTATGAGTTTTTAATGCATGATTGGTTGTTTTTCCTTAGTTTAGTGAAACCAAGTCCTGATAAATTAATTCGGATTTTCTTCCAAGAATGTTGGTACTTATGGGCTTTTTATTGATGTAGGTATATAATGAAGGACCAACAGGGCTAAGAAGGTGGACCTCGACCCACAGAACCAAGCTGGACAGAAGTTGAAAAACAGAGACTCAGGGGAGGATCCCTGAGCAGGGAGCAGTACAGTCGCGACCCCTCCCTGGCACAGAAAATTCCGTGATATTTGCGGAATATTGGGTTTCCTGAAGATCCCAAAGCTCAATATGGAAGATATTCTTAGATATTGGGATACCAAAACATCATATTTTACTTGACTCACTTCATAGGAAAAATAATATTTTGTTAAGATATTATTATGATAGAGATATTTGGGAAATATTTTGGGCTAGATGTAATATTTCATTATCTATCCTTATAAATTCTAGACGTAGCAGCACACAAGTGGGGACCCTTTTCATATAAGTTTTTACATATCTTTTTGCTGCCAAGAGGGATTGGGTCATTCATGGCTTCAAGGGAAGAAGATGATTGACGTGCTTCAAAAAGACTTCAGGGATCGAGAGATCGGCTTCGAATCATCCAAGAGCTTTCTCTTCCTTTCCTCTTTTCTTTCCTTAGTCATGATGTATCCGAATCTATTCTTGGTGTTTCTTTTTTAATTTCATTATGAACTAAAACCTCAGTTACCTTGGGTGAGCAATGAAACTCTTTCCGATTTCTTAATCTTAAATCTCTCCATGCATGTTAATTGGTTGCACTTATGTTATTTATATTATTCTCGTTCTTTATGCTTTCTAGTGGCTTGATCACCCATTAGATCGAATAGGGGATTCGATGAACTCGAGAGACGGAGTCGAAATCACGCCCAGGGATAGTATAACTTAGGATAATTCACACCGAGAGGTCTGGATTATTTGTCAGAAGTATCGAGAGATTAGCCTATCACCATAGGTATCCAAATGAGGGTTCGTGCTCATTGGGCTTCTTAATATTAATTGCTTAGAGATAGAGTGGTTAACATCGTCCCAGAAGTACGTCCTTATTAAGCCAAGAGGTAGGTAAGGAGATATAAAACTCTAGGATACTAACTAAGCAATCAATTACATGTAGAGAGTCAATTTGGGATTAGGAATAGGATTGAGGGAAGTTGTGAGCCCTAGGTCCATAAATATCAATTGACTTTATTGTTTCCTTTCCTATTTCTGTTTATTTTCTAATTTACTTTTTGATTGCATTCTCAATTTACAACTTGCCTAACTTAGAATTAATTGTTTAGTGGAATTTGACATGTCCTTGTGGGAACGATCTCGATATTCATCACTTTATTACTTGAAGCGATACGTATACTTGCGTGCCTTTTGGTTATCAATTTTATTGCAACAAGTTTTTGGCGCGGTTGCCGAGGACCAAGTTCACAATTCCGCTAACCTTAATATTAAGCAGTTTTCTACGACTAGGCATTTTTTTGTAATTTTATTTTATTTTATTATTATTTATTTTTCGTTTCTTTTCTTTTGTGTATATATTCTACTTTTTTGTGTTATAACTGATTGTTGAATATAATGGAAGCAATTGGTTAGGTGAACCTTTTAGGGATGCAATTATTGCAAGTCATAATCAATTTAAAGAAAACTATTGCATTTCATGTGGCTATTGTGGCAAACTTCACCCACCTAATGATTGTTCTTATTATGCTAAACCAATGAATTGTTTTTATGATAACTCTTGGAATAAATGTTCCTATGATGTGTATGAAAGATGGAGAACTCACCCTGACGATGAGTGGAGAAATCAACAAACATGGCAATCGGAGTGGAATAATGCTTCAAACTTCCATCAACAATATTCGGACCAAGATTCTTCTTCTAGTTTTGAGGAGGCACTCAACAATTTCATGAACTCCTCACAAAGTCTTCAACAACAAGTTTTTGAAGAACAACGGGCTTCAGGTCGTCTTTCTAGGCTTGAAGAAACTTTAATTAGCTTCATGAATTCCTCTCAAGCTACTAATGCCATTGTTCAGGTCAATTCTAATCAACTTGTTGTATTACAATCATAGATACACAATATGGATATTCAAATAGGTCAGTTGGCTCAAGTAATCAATTCCCAGCCTATTGGAGCACTACCAAACGATACAGAAGTAAACCCTCAATGCAAGGATAGTGAACAAACAAGCTAATCACGTTGCAGCACGAACCAGAAACAGGGGACGAAGTAGCAGAGGAAGAGTCGCGAACCCAGGTCGCGACCCCAGATCGTAGAAACTAATGAGTCGCGACCCCAGATCGCAGAAGCTAATGAGTGGCGACCCTAGATCCCGCCCTTGATGACTGAGTCGAAATTCGAGACTTGGATGACTTCCAGGGTTGCAAGGTCGATCAAAACATATTGAGGATGACGAAAAATCCGATGAAATCATCACAAGAGGCAAAGAAATATTAAAGGACGATGAGGATGATGCTACAAGCACTTGGACTAATGAAGAGGACACGACGTCAATTACACCGACTACTGAATTATGTGAAGAGGAACTAGACGCTCAAAGTTGCACGAGACCTCTATTCAGCACATGCCCAATCCTATACAAGGTAAGGAAGCTTTATTCATGGAAAATTATTTATCTAACGATTGTTTGATCATGTTGATAGATGATGTTTGCAATGAGAAGCAATATGAGGAGCTACCATATGTTACACGGGTCTTTGATGAGCAAAACAAATGCATGGACTTTCTTGGTGTCTCCAATTGTTTAGAGCCTAAACCAAAATCAATGAAGCAAATTAACCTCAATGTTTTGCAATTGCCAATATCGATCAGGGGAACCTATGAGCCACCTCCAAAAAGTCAATGGTTCCATAAATGAGTTGAATTATATAGAAGATTATCGAATCTCCTTTATCAAGAACTTAAAAAGCGAGTTGAACAACTACAAGAGGAGCTCAAGTGACAATTAAGGGAGAATCAAGTGCTCATCAATCGAGGGGGAGACATACTTCACTCTAGGCCAGTATTATATTTGTCTCTAATTCTTTCATACACTCCATTATTTTGGATTACAATGCTAGATTTAGGTTTGGGGGAGCTTGCCTTAATTTTTTTTTGTTTGCTTAATTTGATTGCTTGCATTTAGATAGATTAGGTTGCTAGATAGCTTTTAGATTTCATGTTAGGATCTTAGGTATGTTAGGGGTATAACACATCCATGAATTAATCCACTCATGATGAATTGGTTGGCCCTTGTTCTGTGATGATAATCAGTGGCTTAAAAACTTGAAACTCGATTGGATTAGAGATTGCAACTTGCTTTAAGATGTGTGTTGAAAAATTACAGCCTGTCTGAACCCCAGTATTTTTCACGATACTCTTACTTTAAGGATGACTTAAAATTGCCATTGGTGTTGCTTGGTTGTATGGCTCACATGAGAGTAGGCAAGAACATGAACTTTGATATCCTACCAAAGGCAGGCAAAAAAAAAAAGAAATTTTATGCATGAGCTTGCAAAGAAAAATCTTATAGAATTGCATATGTGAGCTAAATTGAAAGATGTGCCAAGGCTCTGAGCACCACTGGATGGGCTTGAGCGTCATTTAGTGTGAAAACATACGCAATAAGGCTCGACATGTGCTCGTGGTGGAAAAAATAGTCCATTTGTCAAAGCTCGAGGATAGATCCGTAGGGGTGTCTCAACACCTAATACCTTGGACCAACTGGGACGGGAGCCATTGGTTGATTCCTCGCTACACGGGCCTAGCTTATGGATGTGACACCCAAAGTCGTGCACCAAAAAAAAAGAGTGAGAACGAAACGAGCGGAAATACAAAAAGGCAATGTCTTTGTGAGTGATCGAGTCTCTTGATTGTGTGCTTGACCAACTTTGTTTCCGATTGGGTGCTTGAACTTTAGGAGGAGTAGTTACACTAACACAACACGGGTTAAGACTAATTTTTTAGAAAATTTTTACATCAAAAGTGTGGAGCAATCGAATTGAAGATCGGGTGGAGAATAAAGAGCTTGTCTTGTTGGCACACAAGATATGTCCTCATGTACAATTTGATATCATCTTGCATCTGAGGCTAGAAATACTTGTCCTTCACGAGCGCCAGTGTGCTATGAATTCCTAGATGACCTGTCCACTTGGAATCATGTCACACATGTAAACTCCTCCTCTGTAGATTATCATGCAGTGGAACGTACAACCATTGCCCCTTGGTGTATAGGAGATTGTCCTCACATAAAAACTTTTGTGTTATTCCTTCTCGTGCCAACTCGATAAGGATTTGGGCTTTAGCGTCATGCTTCGGCCCTTGATGTGTATGCTCCACAAGCGTACATCCTATCGACTGATGGCAGCTGGCTCCAATAGTCGGCTAAGGTCATCTGCTACCTAGATGGACTTCTCGGGCTTGTATTCCATCACGTAGCTGAAGTTAGCTAGGAAGTCCGACCAGCGAGATTGCTTTGGGGTGAGCTTCTTCTGCGTGTGGAAATAGCTTGAAGCGGCGTTGTCTATCCTCACAATGAATTATGAACTAAGGAGATAGTGCTGCCAGGTACGAAGGCAGTGCACTATCGACGTCATCTCCTTTTATTGGATCTTATAGAGTGGCTCAATGTCATTAAGCTTTCGAGACTCGAAAGCTATGGGATGCCTTTACTGCATGAGCACGCTCCAGTGGTGAAGTCCAAGGTATACATCTCCATCTCGAGCAGCCTCCCTTAGTCAGGTAATGCGAGAACAGGCTCCTCAGTCACAGCCTGCTTCAGGGGCTCGAATGCTGCCTAACGCTTCATTGTCCACCCCCAAGCTCTGCCTTTCTTGAGAAGGTCCGTGAGTGGCATGGTGATGCTCGAATACCCCTTGATGAACTGCCGAACGTAATTGGCTAGCCCAAGGAATGACCACAGCTCCGTCACCATGTTTGGCGGTTCCCATTTCATTATGGTTGTGCCCTTGGACTTGTCATCCAATTATAATGTGACCGGGGAGTTCTCTAAGGAATAACGAAATTCCTTCCCAAGCCTACTAAGAGAAGCAGTAGGTAAAGAAGATATAGTCTCGAGTTTCATCAGCATTATGACACAGATCAGGCCATTCGCTGTTGATTTGATTGTTCCGTCGTGATAATGGAGCCTTGGTGCTTAGTTATTTTTAGTTGCTAGCCATGAGATAAAAGACTACCTTGACACATGACCAAAAAACCAGAGAAGCTTGTGCCTTTGTATTCTAGGATTCCTAGGCCTGAGGGATTGCTACTCAGCAGTAACAGAGAAGTTTGGCTTCTGGTCCTGGCACAGAGTGCCAATGCCAGCATACTTGACATCTTGGGTGGCAGCTGAGAGAATGCTCTCAGTTCTGGGGTGTATGCATCTCTGCCAGCTCCATTACCTAGTTAGAATACTTGGGAAACCAAGCCACTAGCTCCAATTGAAGGAATATAATTTAGGTCCTTCGAGAATTTGATGTTGGTCAGAAAAAGTACAAGAAATGTCCTAATCTATGAAAGATAAGTTAAGCCAATTAACCATGGCGTTGCTGATGAGGGTGCCTTAAGAAAATACAACTGTATGTAACATACCAGTTCTTCAAGTTCAAAGAGGAAGGAGACTGTGGTTGACTTGGTAGTTTCCTGACATGGCGAGGTTTTCTCCTTGGCTGTCGGACATTGCTCCGGTTGCATAGTTGTCCTCATGAAAACAAGAATAGGATTGGGTCATTATCGACTCGACTGGTTGTTAATTTCGAACTACAGAGTGGCCGAGATGGTAGTATGATATTATAACAGAGGAGCTACTGTGATAGTAGGGAAAATGTTAAGCGAACTGCATTTTAAAGGTAAATTCTTAGTTTAGTTCGGGTCCTCTTCTTAGGTATAATGTCCATCCATATCCAAGGGAACTTCCGCACTCTCTTTATAGAAGGTTGAAATTTCACCGTCAAAGCTTTTCATCCCACGATGAAGGACCTTTACCACGCGGTGTAGACGTACAACCCCATGAAATGTCATTGGCGTATCACCTCCTCGGGGTCTTCATTGTGCGGTTAAGTAGCCTTAATCGCGCGACGAAACAACATTAACCGTGTGGTCTAGGGCCCTATTTGCACGGTTAAGGTCCTTACTCTATCTGTGCGTTTTCTTCCTTTTTATTCTCTAAAGTTTGGTCTATTCTTATTTTGGCCCTTGTTCTTTTATTAGGGTAATGAGCTAATAATTTATCTTATTTCTGAAAATTATCCAAGCAAATTAGTGTCCATGGGTACGATCATTGGATCGTCCAATCAATTTCCTATTTTGTGAGATTACCTTGCAATTCAAGTGTCTGCACAAGGATATTTGAATTTTTCAGCATTCTACTTCTCTAAGTTTGGTTTGAAAATACAAGGTCAGTTACATAAGTTATTATGGTTCTCAACAAAAAAATAAAAATTAAGCCAAAAGGTTCTTCAGGTTATCAAAAGAAGTACCATTTTAATAATACAGTGGTAGTTTGAAAATAGAGAAATTTTTGGGTGATTTCAAATCACTGTGTGCTTGAGTTAAGAAACTAAGAGTACTACTGATCAAATTAGAGTATGAGTATTAATTACTTGAAGAATTGCCAAGCTAGTGGCTTACTAATTATTTACCATCTCTTGGAGGAAAAAAGATACTGGCTTTAAGACTGTTTATCTTCGCATAATGGGATGGAAATGGAATAGTTACGCAATCTCTTGGTACATGAGAATAAAATGGAATAGAAAGAAGCAAGTTTAGAAAAGCAAAATTTATGTGTTGAAAGAAATTTGGAGTTATTAATGTATCTTAAAAAAGTGACAGAATATAATCTTAGAGAAATGTCAGATTGGATATTCTTGAAACTTTTTAAAAGATTATCAAGTCTACCGAATTGAATAACAAAATTATCTCAAGTAAACGTAGATCAAAATTTCAAAAAGCATAATCAATTAAAATTAGAATTGAGTGATAGAGAACTCATTTCATTATATTTAACTCGTACTTACCAAACGTGATATATAGTCATATACAAAAATGCCATATCAATTTGCAACCTTCTCCATGGATTCTTTGATTTTTAAGTGGGTTAGGTAGGTTATATAATTCATATTACATAACCCCACCTCCACTTTATTCGTTTGTCTTTATTCTTTCTATCATGAGAGTAACTGGAGAGAGTCTTGTGTGTAACAGATATACCATGTGGCAGTACTGATATGGTGTTATGAACAAATAAGAATCAATTATTTTTAGGATCTTTTAATAAAACCGAAAAGGGAAAAAAACTCTAAAAATAGCTTCATTTAATTGACTCGTGATATCATATAGACATTGTTACGTGGTATACGTGTTGCATACAAGACTTTCTCAAGTAACAAAGTGATAATGACGTTAGGTAAGACAACATTTACGGCTTAAACTGAGGGGGTTTTCTTTTCAATTTGCCAACAAATGGAGGCTGGTACAGGGCACAGCTGTTAGGATTGATGTAGATTCCCTAAACCCTGGCCCTAGCTAGCAAGCTCGGCGCCGTGTGAGAAGATGCTAATAGAGAGAGTGAGAGCCATCACAGTGGGGATTTAGATTGTATTGATTTTTCATTTGTTGAAGATCAACTATATGTCTATATGCATTTTCACAAATATTTAGCATTAGAAAAATGGTAATTAAGTATGTGAATGAGAAATTATTTCTTAAGAAAAATTATTAGGGTGACATAACGACCATATTAATTTGAATTAATCAGTAATGACTGTATTAATACAAGTGTAATATTCATATTAATATAGTAACAACCGTATTAATCCAAGTAGCTCGGGAGCAAGGGCACAGAAGCCGAATGTACATGGAAGGGTTTATGCTCTTACGAAGAGGGATGTTGAAGCCTCAAACTCAATCATCATAGGTAACCTCCCGATATTTGGTAATATGGCTTATATCTTGGTCGATTATGGCTCTAGGCATTCCTTTGTCTCGCCTTATTTTGCACGAAGATCAAACTTGAACCGTTGGGATACTATTTAGTAATATCCACTCCTGCTAGTGATTCCCTGATTTCCGATACGATTTACAAATCATGCATTATCCAATTGGGTGATAGGAACTTGGATGCTGATTTGATTGTTTTGCAAATGAGTGATTTTGATGTGATTCTAGGCATGGATTGGCTTTCTACTCATCATGCTTGCCTAGATTGCAACAAGAAAATAGTCACATTTACTATTCCCAACCAGCCTGTGTTTTATTTTGTGAGAAATAAGGAGTCTGGTGCTTGTTCTTTGATTTCATACATTCATGCTAATAAATTACTTAGCAAGGGGTGTGAGGGTTTCCTTGTTTATGTAGTAGAGGATAAAAAGGAAAGGGTAAGCATAGATGATAATGCTACTGCTAGAGAGTTTCCAGATGTATTCCCAGAAGAATTGACGGGCCTACCCCCTGGTAGAGAAATTGAGTTCTCCATTGAATTACTTCCTGGAACAACTCATATTTTAAAGGCTCCTTATCGAATGGCCCCTGCAGAATTGAAGAAATTGAAAGAGCAGCTACAAGGACTTTTAGAGAAAGGTTTTATTTGGTCTAGTGTGTCCCCATGGGGTGCTCCAGTGTTGTTTGAAAAGAAGAATGATGGATCCTTGAGACTATGTATAGATTACGGACAGTTAAATCGAGTAACAGTGAAGAACAAGTACCCGTGGCCCAGGATCAATGATTTGTTTGACCAATTGCAATGGGCTGAAGTTTTCTACAAGATTGATCTTAGATCAGGGTATCACCAACTCAATGTTAGTAGAGATGATGTTCCTAAGACGACATTCAGATCAAGGTCTAGTCATTATGAGTTTCGTGTTATGCCATTTGGTTTGACTAATGCACCAGTAGCCTTTATGGATCTCATGAATAGAACCTTCAAGTCTTTCTTGGATAAATTTATGATTGTCTTCATTGATGATATCTTGATCTATTCTAATAGTCATGCAGAACATGAAGAATACTTGAGAATTGTTTTGCATAAACTTAGAGAACACCAATTGTATTCCAAGTTCAACAAGTGTGAGTTCTGGCTTGATAGGGTAGTATTCTTGGGACATGTCATCACCAAGGAAGGTATATCCGTTGATCCGTCCAAAATAGAAGCTATCAATTGGGAAAGACCGACCAATGTGACAGAGGTTTGAAGTTTCTTGGGACTTGCAGGTTATTATAGAAGGTTTGTGGAGGGATTTTCTCGCATTGCTACTCCACTCACGAGGCTTCTACGGAAAAGTACTAAGTTTACTTGGTCAGATGAATTTGAAAGGAGCTTTCAAGAGTTGAAGAAACGATTAACTATTGCACCTATTTTGATGATTCCATATGGTTGTGAAGGATTTGTGATCTATACTGAGGCTTTACATAAGCACTTGGGATGTGTTCTAATATAGAATGAAAGAGTAGTAGCCTATGCATCTAGACAATTGAAGGAATATGAGCAGAAGTATCCGACTCATGATCTTGAACTTGCCGCCATCGTCTTTGAATTGAAAATATGGAGGAGTTATCTTTTTGGGGAGAAGTTTGAAATATATACCGATTATAAGAGCTTAAAGTAGTTGTTTTCACAGAAAGAGCTGAATATGAGACAGCGGTGGTGGTTGGATCTCCTGAAGGACTACGATTGCAATATCTTGTACCATCTAGGTAAGGCCAATGTTGCTTGTACAGCTACTTTGATGATTAAAGAATGGATGCTCTTTGAAGAAATAAGGGATTCAGGATTTAAATTTCTTGAGAAGAGTGGTAATGTGATGCTAGCTACAATGAAGATTGAACCATTATTGCTCCATAGAATTAAGGAAGCACAGTAGAACAATTCTCAATTGTTGGCACTTCAAGATACTAAGAACAGGGAGAAATATCCTAACTTTTATTTTCTGGAGGATGGTGTATTGAGGTTCAAAGGAAGGGCTTGGTATGGCAGATGTTTTGATGTGTGTGGTTGAATTAAAGGAACAATAATGTTTCTTAATCTGCCATATTTAAGTTACCGTGATTAGAGTTTAATTAGTATAATTAAATTCCATTAAGCATGATTAGTATGATACTACAAGTTTCATTGTTGTGTTAAGGGTTTAATGAGTGTAATTAGATAGAACCAAGCTTGATTAGTAATCTTTGATTACTACTTGAATGGTTTTATGAGATTGTTTAGCTGGTCCTAAACTAGATTAGCATGAGAATACAAGTTTAATTACTTTTAAGGAATGTAATTAAGCTCTATTAAGTTTGATTAAGATGATGATCCATCTTGGATTGCTATGTGAATGAGGCATATTGATGACACTTGTATGATTCTCATAAGAATGGGATATGTTCAATTGACATGAATTATGCATCATAATATGCCATAAGTGTCTAAGTGATTGAAGCGTGCATATGCATATCCCGCAAGGGATAAATGATGACATGATATGTTCCGCGTCAGGGATGCCCTGGAAGGGATGAATGACCACTGATCAGTTGGTATATGTTATATGAATGATAATATGTTATGTTCCCTGTAAGGGATGACCCGGAAGGGATGAACAGGCCACTGATCAGCTGGTAATGTTATACGATTACCTGGAAGGGTCCACTGGCCAGTTGGTAATGTGCCTGCATTCATGAGGCTATTAAGTCATTAGATAATCATAGAGTACTGCACATGATAATACCAACTTTTAGACCTTAAATACTAAGCTTGAACATGCATTCCACTTAGTTTTTGTTGGGTTATGTTACATTTTATGTATCTATGCTCTTAAAGAGGGTAAGTATCCAACATCTAAGTTTTCGGAATTTTTGTGCAGGTCT
>JAOYND010191991.1:0-16564 GCA_025802135.1 Lagerstroemia fauriei
TGTTCCTGGTAGGGTTCAGATTGCACGTGAACGTGAGCGTGTTCGAGGGCTACTGCTCCCACTTGGAGAGGGAAGTCAGCGTCGGCGGTGGCTACCAAATCGAGAGAGCTCTCAGATGTGCCGAGGAAATCAAAGCCTGCCAGCGGACCCATGAACGAAGATATCACCACCAGCCTCCGATGAACGTCATTGCTCGGATTGCGCTGTGAAAAAAGGAGGGGAAAAGTATTTAAAGAGAGGAAAAAAAAGGCTCGTTTGGCCCTTAATGTTTGTGCTTATCCTAAATATCATTTTTGTTCATACAACCTGCAGAAATCCAATAAATTTAGACTAATTCAGAATCGAGCCGTGTCGACCTGTTAAATTGTAAACCCTTCCAATATAAATTTTCTCCACTCTCAATACTCAAATTCATAATATTATTTAAGAAAAGTAAATAGTTTACTATCTCAACCAACTTATATTAGGTTTTTTTTTTTTTGTTAATTGTTGTACTCGATGTTTTCAGATTTATTAAGATATCCCTTTTTCAATAATTAAAAGATATATTCAGAATATGTAAGAAAGAAAAGAAAAGAAAATTAATTATCAAAGGAGAGAGAGAAGGGGATGGGGCGGTGGTCGTCGGCGTTTGGGTCCCAGTACCGCATCCTTGCCTTAGGCTTCTCTGTTAAAGTGATTTGCTCGAATAATTGGATGCAACGAATTGAATATATGCACATACGTATAATGGTTTTGAATTTGAGTTGTTGAAGTGAAGCTGAATAAGTATGGATCATCCAATTCATGCCTTGTACAACAAATATTTTGGTCAAATAATTGGCAGGAAATTAATTGTGGCTGCTTCACATTCGACAAGCTTAAGGTTTCGTCAGATTCGTAGGCTAATGATTTTGGTTTTGTATTGATTCACGTTACTCGAATCCGATTACTACTATAAGGAAAAGATGTCTTCAAGATTAATTTAAGTTTTTATATTACTGTTATTAAACAAGGACGAAACCCCGATTATGTCATTCTATGCGTGTCCAGTTGACTTGCTAAAATTGAAATAAATCCTTTATATAACTCCTATGAATGTGCTAACGACTAAACTAATAAATAGTACCGACCCACAAAGAGAACTTTTTTTGAAATAAATACACCGGGAGTCTTATATGTTTGTCGATTCTTGCAAGTGAGTCATAAATGTTTAAAAGTGTTAAATCAAGTCCTATATGTTGTTCACGTTACAATATCGAGTCCATTCTATCATCTACCGTTACTTTAAGCTGACATGGCACTGATACATGTCAGCTTAAAATAACTGTAGGTGACGGAAAGTACTTGATGTTGTAACGTAGAAAACATATAGGACTTGATTTAACACTTTGAAATATTTAGGACTCACTTACAAGAATCGATAAACATATAGAATTTCCGGTGTCATTTTCTTTTTTTTTTTATAATAAACATTTTATTCTTCATCGAACCATGGACGTTGTGCATCTTATGAATTCAGGTAGGTGAACACGTAAGGCACTTCATGGGTAATCTCACCAAAGGCTACGCGCTAAAGGGGGAATCGAACCTCCAATATCGTGGACTTCACACAAATCGTATGCACACTTTATCCATTGGGTTAACTCTTGACGGACCAAAAAGAGAGTATAGTGCAGTGTTATCTTCATCGACATGCATTCAATTATGAGCTAACTCTTCCAAAAGGCCGCTCCAATTGTTACTTTTATTTCCATTGTCTTAGAGTAATAATCATTGTGTTTTTTTCTCGAGTACAATAATCATTTCTTGCTACTAAAAAGAAACCTGAGAAAACAAGCAATTACAACCTAAAGATATTTTGAGGTACAAATCTAGAGGCAAAACCCAGATGTATGGCTTTATATGAAGTTTAAAATAATATAAATACCATATAAATGAAGAAAATTTATATTAAGATAGTTTTACCCTTTAGTGGACCGATCTGATTTGAACCTGAATTATTCACGGTCCATTACCACGTGGCGTATACACAGACAAATAATATATAGTGGCCGACAAGGATTGGATTTTTAGTGGCTCAAATTCTTCAACATCTCTGTTTTTTTTTTTTAAAGTATGATTTCAAGTTCCAGCACTCTAAATGAAGACTGGAATTTAGGACAGGGATGGAGAGCCTAGAGGGTATTCTGTCAGGGTAGTTTGAGTTACGCTGAGAGGGGAAATTCTTAGGTGAGCCAAGTACATAGATGACGTGGTGAACTTAATTAATGAATGTTTACATAAGAAAATATATCAAATCATGTCTAAAAAATGATTATTATTAATAAATAAAAAAATGATATGACATTTAATGATGATGTATTAAATATTTATTGGTAGAGTGTACAGATGATGTGGCGAGCTGGACTCATGCAAGAATCTCTCCGCTGAGAGGGTGCTCAAGGAGCCATAGGAGGCAAACAATGTTTGAGGTATTCGGAGGACATGTCGACAAAGCTTCCCAAAGAGGGTAACTGAACTTAAACTAACAAAAAAATATGGATTTGAAGTGTTTTGATGTGCTATTCCCTTTAAATAATATCTCATATCCGACTTCTATGAATGAAAAATTATAATTGGAAAAACTTTACTGTTTTATGAATCATCTTGACTCAAACCTGAATTAGTAATAATCAATTAAAATTTTAGATATTAGGTGATATACACCAGAGAAAAACTAACGAAAATAGCTAACATAACAAAGTCATAAGCTAAGATAATGACGAGTGAGTGGATTGGTTGATGTGATAGTACGCATATCCTCTTAAGCAAGTTTTCTGGACCGAACCTTCTGAATAAAAAGAATTCACCTTGACAGAATTTTATTTCCTAGGGGGTCTACCCAGCTCGAATAGGATTAATGAGGGCTCGATGGATTTCTGAATACTAGTGGTAGATAACAAAAAAGATGATAAGGGAGTCTTCTCTCCCTTGCACTTGTATCAAATCCCTCCCTTGCACTTGTATCAACACATCTTCTAAAAGCTGCTCTTTGGGCCTGATATTTCGTGGATATCGGCTTTTTATATTGTACTAGTCCTTTGGTGATGTTACATTAACAATGTCATTGCTAAGGGCCGGTTATCCACTTGTGATAAGTTTGTAGTTAAACACAAAATTCGAAAAATAGCATAACAATTCTCATAAGTTATACCCTCCATTTTTATTGAAAAAAATATATAAGTTAATCTAGCATACATGCATGTCATAGATGGAAAATATGCAAGGAATTAGCAATTCGTGCAGGGCATATTGAAAGGCATTGTATGCAATTAATGTTTGACCTCATTAATTTACGTACTTTATCCATTCAGATTATCATACATGTATTAAACGAGAAATTCTTAGGTGATATTATATCATCGCACGATGTGAGAAAATATTAACAAAAATGTGATAAACGAGTAAATTAGTGTTAATCATCCGAACATTTGCTATAATTATTGCTAACCATAGTAATTTCATTTGTTCTTTCTCCCCACATTATTGTGAGGTATGATCAACTAAGATTTTTTTATATAATAAACATATGCTGGCTAAACATGTATATGTATGTGTATGCATATATATATACATATATATATATATACACGTGTGTACGACATGGAGTAGCATCGGATGGGATCTCTGATTCACATGTATTACCAACAGAGGACAAGAGTCACAGGCGTAAAGACGAAAGGACATAGTAATAATTTTCTTTTTCAATTTTTTTTTGAAAAGAGATTTTTTTTTTGTTTTTGTTTGGTTTAGACCAAAGGGAGAGAACATGGAACATCGATAATGAGACAAAAGCTGGTGATAGAAAACGGGGGCACCGTCTTCTCCGTAAGCCACCTGCAGACATAAATAATTTTGCTTGTTAGGGTTCTTAATTAATTGATTAGATTTGTTAATCTTTTCCTCCTAATTAATGTTGGATTACTGTTCTGATCCTGTTCTCCTACCGTTATGCATGCTTTACTTTAGTCATAACCTAAAAGACAGACACCTAATTCTAGACCATTAATTTAATGCAAATTCTTTTCCATTGATAAAGAAGGTACACTAAATGGTTAGAAAGAAGAGGAAATAAACAGATATGAAGAGTCCTATTGATGAAAATCAATCCCAAGACCTATTGGTTTCAGATCGAATGCGGTACCAACTGCTCCGAAACTGCATATTTCTCTAATTTAATACAAATTGAACTACTCGTATCCAAGAATAGGTGTATTGATGCAATTGATCCACATCTAAGCATCCGACCCGATCGGGTGTATTAGTTGGCTCCTGTCCGAATTTCACCAGAATATCAAACCCAAGCAAAAACGAAATTACCCTGTAATTATTTTGGTAGTATGTGATCTCTTTATTTTAGGTCGAGAAATTGTTCTGCTCTCTCCCACTGTGATGATTCTTCTTCAACCTGATTTTTTCCGACCCATCTCCATTTATGAGACAGGTTCCTTTCTTCGTGGGTGTTCTTGTAAGGACTAGGGGAGTCATGCACGCAGCCCAACAAGCCAGCCAATAATTTTGAATTGGCGGGCTGGCAATTGGGCCAGGCCTAGCACAACCCTGGATCCTGCCTTTCCCAGCTTGGCCCAGTTAGCTTGACATATGGCAAAATTTGTTTTAATTGAGAGGTTTTTTTAATGTCGCAAGTCTCACCACATATTAGTGTTTATGTCGTGACGAATACAACATATTTTTATTATTTTTATAAAACCCTAAAATGAAAATACAACCCTAAAAATGAAGGAAGTCTTATGGCATTAATGGCGTTGTGTCACAATTGATTTAGTTATATCTATTGTTACTTTTCATTTTTACAGTTTATTAAAAATCTTAAAATGATTGAATCTTATTGGTTTGTGATATCACATCAGCACTATCCCGTTACATACAATACTCTCTCTTAAAAATGACTTGATTTTATTTGTTGATGTTATTATATAAGCACATTATCAAAAGTTTCCTTCTTGATATAAGTCCTAAGAAACCAGATCTACTCTCTTGAAGGAAAAACTGTTATATGTGATCACTGAGTAAAAAAAAAGTGTTATATATTATTAGTATACTACATGATATATGTCATAAGTTAATGAGTTGACTTGTAATGTATCTCCGTCATGCAGTCGTTAAAAAAAACTCTGTTTTAAGATATTAGATCGCTTGAAACAGGGATAAAATGCTCCATTAGAGGGAGAGTGAAAAACACCAATGGAGGGAGAGTCCTGATAGGTACAGGCCGTGAGCACACACCCCCTCTCTCGACTGGGCCGCCGCGGCCCAGAAGAAGGCCTAACAGAGTCCATCATTGGGGGCGCCGGTCCATGAGGCCCAGGAAGACACCCATACCTCTAGCCGCCCAGGACTCCGACAGCCCATACGCCTGACAGCCCATGCCTCTAGACTGCCCATGCCACGGAGATCTCCCGATCCCGTGATTTCAACTGATTGATTGCCATGCCTCTCTTATATATATACATGTAAAACACCGTGCAAAGGGGATATATAAAAAACAGATTCATTTTACACGACTTGAGTAGTACTCTCTCTTGTTTTACGTTTCTCGAACCCAACATTTGACGCCGTCTGTGGGAATCTTAAAACGAAAAGCCATGGTCCAGGCCCGCAGTAATCGAGCAGGGTTTAGCTCTGCCCACAACATCCCATCCCTGCTTCACGCACCACCCCGTAACCCCCCACCAGCTCCCGACCCAGCCGCCGACGTGACAGCCAGCCCTCGTATGAATCCCAGGCAAAATGCGATCCTCGAAACCCTACCTGCCGATACGCGACGGGCTGTAGAGCAGCTCATCGAGTGCCGCGTCGTGTCCCTTGTAGAGGCAGCCGTGTCACGGCACTTGGGTGAGCGGCTAGAAGGGGCAGGCAACACGATGGGTGCTGCCCCTGCCAAGGCTGCGATGAGCTCACGCTTGGCGCCGTCCGCTAGTGAAGATGGTGTTACCCAAGCTGGTAACAATATGACTGCCAGAGAGCTACAGAAGATGGTGGAGGACCGTGTGGCCAAGGCCCTGGACGCCAACAATTGTCGACGCTACGGTCTCCCCGTCATAGAGGAAGATGTCACCAGCCCTTTCTCCCCTGAGATCCAGGTTGTGATCCTTCCCCACAAGTTCAGAGTCCCCCAAGTTGTCGCTTATGACGGTAAAGCGGACCTCGTGATCACTTGCGCACCCACGTCAATTCCTTGTTAGGAAGGGGAGCCACCGACGAGATCCAATACCTCCCTTTCCCCGGGACGCTAAAAGGCCTTGCAACTGATTGGTTTTATTCCCTGGAGCCTGGGTCTATCGAAGACATCGCGTTATTAAAAGACAGGTTCCTGGAGCGCTTCGCGAGCTCCCTTCGGATAAAGCGCACTCCAATGGAACTCTTTGGGATGCAACAACGCGATAGAGAATCCCTCCGCCAATGGTATGGACGCTTTGTCAAGGTAGTGGCCGAAGTAGAAGATTTGACCCCAAAGGAGAAAATGGCGGCGTTCCAGCGAGGCCTTAGAGACGACGAATTCGTCAAAAACCTGATCATCGACCCACCGAATGACTCAGCTGATCTGGCGGCACGGACCCAGTGTTTCATGGCCATTGAAGAAATTGACTGGAGAAGGAAGGACGCAAAGCGTAAGGAAGTCCCGGTGCCAAGGCAAGATGACCACGATCCTTGGGACAACAAGCGGGAGAAGTTCACCCCCCTGTTGGCCCGCGGGCCATAGTCCTGGCTAAGGGGGAAAAGCGACGCTTGATTAAGACCCCCTTAAGACAAAGAGGACGCTGGGATCCAACGCGAGTAGATATTGCCGCTACCACAGGGCAGTTGGGCATGATACGGAAGAGTGCAGGCAGCTGAAGTTCGAGATTGAAAGGTTAGTTCAAGGAGGACACCTGCAAGAGTATGTCCAGCGCCAGCACACTAGGAACATCTGGCACCGAGACCAGGATGTGCCACGCGCACCTTCAATGCAGGAGGAAAAAGGGAGGCCAACAGCCCTGGATCGATCATCGCAAGAAAACAGGGGGACGATCCACGTAATCACAGGGGGGCCAGCTGCTAAAGGAAAGAGGACGGCCGGCAAATGCAATGCCTCGATCACGATCTAACCTACTCCATCATGTTCACGGAGAAGGACGCCGATTCTATGCCTGCATAGGCGGCGGATGACGCCCTGGTAATTGCGGCCGACATCGGAGGATTCGAGGTGAGAAGGATCCTTGTGGACAATGGGAGTTCCGCTGACGTCCTATACTACGACGCCTTCAAAAGGATGGGCTTCACGGATGCAAAACTGACCCTCACCGACGAGCCCCTTGTCGGATTTAATGGAGGATCAGTTTACCCTCACGGTGCAATCACCTTGCCCTTAATGCTGAGGGATGGGGACAAGACTTCACGCTGCATGACCACCTTCCTGGTCGTCGATGTTTCACTAGCATACAATGCTATCATGGGCCGACCAACTCTGAATGCTCTCAGGGCAATACCATCCACCTACCATCAGATGATCAAGTTTCCCACCTCCTCGGGAACTGGATCGGTTCGTGGTAGTCATCAAGTGGTCAAACGATGCCATATGGCGACGTTAGAGGAAGCGCACGTTCGACCATCGCTCCATATTGAACCGGACCCTCGAGAGGAGATCGAGCGCCCAACTCCCGCTGGAGAATTGGAGGAGATCTTGCTCACCCTGATGCTGCAAATCAAAATCGGAGGGGACGTGACCCTGCTTGTAAGGAAAATTTGATAGCGTTATCGCATGAATTTTCTGATTTGTTTGCCTGGACCCTTGCAGACATGCCTGGTATCGATCCCACAGTGATCTCGCACCACCTCGCAATTAATCATCGCGCAAGGCCCATCATTCAGAAACGGTGATCCACGGGGGCCGAGCGTCGCGAGGCAGTCCGGGAAGAATTAGCACGACTCATCGCCGCGAAGTTCATTGAAGAAGTTCGCTTCCAAACATGGGTGGCGAACATCGTCCTAGCATGGAAGCCCAGCGGCAAATAGAGAATGTGTGTGTACTACACCGATCAGAACAAGGCATGCTTGAAGGACCCCTAGCCACTCCCCCGGATTGATCAGTTGGTGGATGCCACTGCGGGCCATGAACTCCTCAGTTTTCACGGATGCCTACTCAGGCTACAATCAAATCGCCATGCATCCTAATGATCGATAAAAGACGGCCTTCTACGCCGATGAAGGCATATATTGTTATCGTGTCATGCCTTTTGGCCTCAAGAATGCCGGAGCCACATATCAGCGCCTCGTTAACAGATTGTTCGCGGCTCAACTGGGGACCACCATGGAGGCCTACGTAGACAACATGATCGTCAAGCCAGAGAAGGCTACAACGCATACATCCGACCTAAGGGCGGCATTCGAAGTTATGAGGCGGCATAACCTTCGACTCAACCCAGAAAAATGCGCCTTTGGAGTAAGGTCGGGAAAGTTCTTGGGTTTTATGCTTTCACATTGGGGAATCAAAATGAATCCTGAAAAGATCAAGGCCATCGAAAACATGAGATCCCCAACAACTATCAAAGATATCCAGAGCCTTACGGGCCGCTTGGCGGCGCTTTCACGATTTCTATCAAAAGCAGGAGATAAGTGTTTCCCCTTTTTTCAACGGATTAAGGCGAGGAAGAATTTCGCATGGACGGAGGACTGTGAGGAGTCATTTGCTTGACTCAAGGAATACTTGCGTTCTCCCCCCTGTCTGGCAACGCCACTAACAGTAAAGACGTTGAAACTGTACTTAGGCGTCAGTGAAGTTGCACTAAGCTCTGTCCTAGTGGTGAAAAGGGAAAACATCCAGCGCACAGTTTATTACGTCAGCAAAGTAATGCTCCCCGCGGAGCAGCGCTATATGGCCATGGAAAAGCTTACCCTGGCTATAGTATCGGTAGCGCGAAAACTCATGCCTTACTTCCATGCGCACACCATCACCATCAAGACCGACCAGCCCATAAGGCAGGTCCTGCGAAGGCCGGAGCTATCTGGATGGATGGTCAAATAGGCAATTGAGCTCAGCGAATTTGATGTCCACTTTGAGCCCTAGGGGGTAATAAAAGCGCAAGCATTGGCAGATTTCCTGGCAGAGAATACAGGGCCCACCGCCAACCCCACAGAGCCCCCTCAGGATATCTGGGAAGTAATTACCGATGGATCATCCACGGCGGTATCAGCTAGCGCTGGGTGCGTCATTATTCCCCCATGTAGCATGCCGCTCACCTACAGCCTCGTACTCTCCTTCTCGGTCACCAATAATGAAGCATAATACAAGGCCCTTATCACGAGGCTCCTAATCGCTAGGGGCGCCGGGGCTCGAAGGATTCTCGCCAAATGTGATTCCCAGCTTGTCGTTAACCAGCTGAACCGGAGCTATGAAGCAAAGGAGGAGAATATGAAGAGGTACTTGGAAAGGGCCAAAGAAATAATACGCCACTTTGATTCGGCGGAGATCATCCGGATTTCGAGGGAGGCCAACAACCTGGCGGACCTGCTTAGCAAGGCGGCTTCTGGCTAGGCATACTCCCCTCTGTGCTTCATTGACCAGCGGCGCATTTCTGAAGTATACACCCCATGGATGTACTCTGTACCAGAAATGGGGAGAACTGGATCACCCCTTTCATCCGGTATCTCGAAGGAGACCACCTGCCTGCTGACCCCACTGACACCAGGCGTATAAAGTCACAAGCGGTCCGATACACCCTGCTCAATGGGGTCCTCTATCGATGCGGTGCTTCCCAACCCTTGCTGCGGTGCCTTGGTGCCGATGAGGCAAATTATGTGCTTTGAGAAATTCATGAAGGAATTGCAAGGAGTCACCAAGGAGCAAAGGCCATCGCGCGATTAGCCCTCCGGCAGGGTTGGCCCACAATGATGGAGGACGCTCGAGCCCTGGTACGAGCTTGCTCATCTTGCCAAGTGTTCGAGCGCAACCCTACCCGACTACCCACGGAGTTACCGTCGATAGTCTCCCCTTGGCCATTCGCGCAGTGGGGAGTGGATATATTGGGACCTTTTCCTCTAGCTCCGGCCCAGAGCCACTTCTTGTTCGTGGCAGTGGACTACTTTTCTAAATGGGTAGAGGCTGAAGCTGTTGCCACAATTACAGAGAAAGCGGCAAAAAAGTTCATACTTACACACGTGGTCTATCGCTTTGGTATCCCACGGATCCTTGTCTTAGATAACGGGACGCAATTCCGAGGGAGGACTTTTCAGGACATGTGCTGCGAACTCGGTATAGAACAGCGGTTTGCCTCTGTCGCCCACCCCCAGACAAACGGTCAGGTAGAGATCACCAAACGAACCCTATTGCATGGGCTACGCACAAGGTTGGCCGCCCTCGGTGGATCTTGGGTCGATGAGTTGGATAGTGTCCTATAGGCGTAACGCATAATGCCACGCTCCACCACGGAAGAAACACCATTCCCCCTGGTCTACGGTTCGGAAGTAGTTATCCCCGCGGAGGTAGCAATCAACACTTACAGGGTAGCCGCCTTCAGCAAGACGCACAATGACCGAGCGAGGGTAGAAGAACTGGACCTCCTAGAAGAAAGGAGACTGAACCCCCTCAGAAACATTGAAAAAGCAAAACGATCGGCGGCGCGTTACTTTAACCGTAGGGTTCGCACAAGACAATTCAGCGTGGGTGACCTCGTGCTACGCCAGCACAAGTTCGTACGACAAGACCAAGTCGACAAGCTAATACCAAAATGGGAAGGCCCTTATCGGATAGTCGGTGTTCCATATCCTGGTGCCTACATATTACAAGACATGGAAGGCTGCACATTGCCTCATACCTTCAACGTTGAGGTGCTCAAAAAATTATTTTATTAAGTCAATTGCTATGTATTTATCCAGCTTCTCGTTTTTGCCTCGATAAATCTAATTACAGCATTGAAGGACAATGCCGCTAGGCTCACTGCTATTGCCCCTACCTGGCGACCAAAAAAAAAAAAGACCTAGCGACCCTGGGGCACAAGACCTCTGTGACCCAGGGGCACACTCAAAAGCGTTAAAAAGACCCCAGCACCCTTGGGGCACAAGATCTCTGCGACCCAGGGGCACGCTCAAAAACGTTGTAAAGACCCCAGTGACCTTGGGGCACAAGACCTCTGCGACCCAGGGGCACGCTCAAAAGCATTAAACTGACCCCAGCGACCCAGGGGCACAAGACCTCTGCGACCCAGGGGCACGCTCAAAAGCGTTACAAAGACCCCAGCGACCCTGGGGCACAAGACCTTTGCGACCCTGGGTCGCAAACCAGGGGCACGCTCAAAAGCATTAAAAAGACCCCAGCGGCCTTGGGGCACAAAACCTCTGCGATCCAGGGGCAGACTCAATGCTCACAATGTTCACTAACTGGCATTCAAGGGTATCAATGCTTAGATGCTCACAAACTGGCATTCAAGTGGCACGCGGCTCGACACTACTTACATCCACCAATTAAAGCGCTCGAAGCGTCACACTACTTGGGAATCTCTTATAACTATTCACTAAAGTTCGATGCATGTCATTGAAACAGGGGTCCTTTATACTTTTAATTAAGGAAGCATCATATCACTTAGTTCATCATAGTTATTCGTTGACAAGAACTCTGGGCGCCATGTTACTGGAGAACTAACAGATAAATTAGAAAGGAGAGCTTGAGAAAGAAATTTCAATGTGCAAGTCTGATCTGTATACAATTCGTCTAAATTACATTTGTTTACTTGGGAGCCCCTTCGCTCTCCGATGAAGCGGCGCAGCGAGCCTCGTCAAGCTGACGCAAGTAATCAAGACCTGGGATCGCCGAAGGATCGATGCTCGGGTACAGGCGCCGAAGGTCGTTCTTGACAAACCTAAGGGAGTCCTCCATGGTCAGGCCACTACTTGAGGCCAGTTCCTCTATGAAGGCGTCACTGGACTTGTAATCTTCAATAGCCTCCAGCTCGGTGCACTCCACCTCTCGGGCCTTCTCTGAAGCCGCTAGGGATAGCGCCTGTAAGGACTCCTGGACCTGCTTCTGAAGCTGTTCTCTGTCACTGGTCCAGCGAGCCTGGAGCTCTTCTTTTTTTGCTCTCTCCGCATCCAGCCACCCCTTGAGGTCTTCAAACTTCTTGGCCCAATTGGCCTTTATGTGCTCCCTCTCCTCCCTCTTAGCAGCAAGCTGCTCCCGGAGGGTCTCAACTTCCCCCCGAGCGTCGCTGATCTCCTCCTCAGCTGCATCCACTTGAGACTTCAGGTCTTGGATATTGGCGCGCATGCTTCGACGCTGCTTCTTCCAATTGCGCCTCTTCTTGGTCAGGCGCTTGATTTGGCTCTTGAGAGCGGGGACTTTGGAGCACTCCTCCCTCCAGGCGTCCATCAACATTCTCAGGATCATGGCTCCCTGAGAATGAGTAAAGTCAAATACTCTAGCTACAACATAACTGGGGATTCTTAACAAGTACTTACCATCAAGGAATGATAGCGAGCATGTGTAAACAGATCCTCCCGGGACTCGATGGATGGGAGCTCCCCTTTGAGACGCTGGAGGGCGTCAGTGAGCTACAGCTGCATCTCGATATTATGGAAGAAGTCCCCTCTTGAGGGAGCGCCTTCGAGCGAAGGTGACGCCTGCATCAAAAGAACAACGTTAACAAAAACCCATAGACAAATGGTAAGTACGCTGAAAATTACCTCTCCAACGCACTCTGCGCTTGGCTCCCCCGCAGGCGACGAAGGCACTGAGTGTGCCTCTTCAACAGGCTCCCCCCGATCTTTAGTTGCCGCCTCCAAGGCCTCCACAGGCCTTTCCTGCCCCAGGGAGCGAGGCCGTTGGCTGTGGTACTAACTCCACAGGCTCAGGCGTTGTTGGACTCTCCAGCTCCTCTGGCATTGCAGAGGGCGGAATGGGAGCAGGGCTGCACGTCCTGATTCGAAGCTTGCTCGGTCTCCGGACAAGTCCCTCCCCCCACCAGATCCACGATCTGAGGGGGTCTCCCTTTCACCTGCAACAACGCTACTCACCTTGGTGGGAGAAGATGAAATCATGATGATTTCATCCTCAGCGTCATCATCCCGCTTCCTCTTGCGTAGGCCCTTCAGCGCCTTCTCCTGCACCAACATTTTGTCAAATATCCTAGCCCACTCGCTTTTCTCTGAAAGGGAAAGAAAAGAAAGGGCTAGAAAATACCAAAATGTCCTTGGGCAGTCCACACATATCTACGTCCATGCTCCACTGCCAAGGAGTCTCAGACACCAGACCATATCTCAACAGGTTCTCATCCGTAATGATGTCCCGAGCGCTGATCTTTAAGCAGCGGAACTTTTCAGCCCGGGCCCGCTCTTCTTTCTTCATAGACCACCAGGGTTCTCCATCGGGGAACTCGAGTTGAGGATCTTGGCGCCACTTCCAATCCTCAGCGTCTTTCCTGAAGAAGAAATCGCTCTTCCACCCGGAGTTGGTGGACCTGTAATCCGTCACGAGCGCCCCATAAATCTTCTTACGCCTTGGCTAGAAGTGGAAGTAACCCTCCTCAGACTTTTGGATTAACAAATAGAAAAACCTAAAAAGAAGCCTGCTATACGCAATCTTCTGCATCCTATAGTAGAGGTAGAAGGCAGTCCACACGCGCTAGGAGGTGGGGGAGAGCTGTCTCGGAGCTAGGCGATAATATTTTAGCATTGCCGCCAGAGGCCAGCAAAGGCCAGCACTAAATTGCTCGAGGAAAACCGTAAACTCCCCCGGGCATCGTTCTGAGGGCTCTTCCCCCTCGATTGGAAACCAAAGGCCGAAATCTGCCCCTATCCTCCCTAATTTCAGAACGGCGAGAAATCGAGAAGGGGTGAGTTTGTTTTCGAAAATTTCCTCACCTGTGGACACAGCAAACGAAGCGGGACGGCTTGAGGATGCCATGTGAGTGGAAGCTCGTAGAAAAGAGAGGAGAGGAAACTGACGAGACTGAAACGATCGAAGTGTGAGCGAAAGATGAAAAGGCTCGGCTTTGCAGTTATTAGGGGGTCGATTGAGGTGCTCGGGAAACCAAAAGCAGCGGCGCGCCCCTCCCTATAACCTAGATGCACGGCTCTCATGATGTGACTAAACGACACGTGTCATCACAGGGGCAAACCCCAGCTTTTGAAATTTCAAGTTACTTTCCTGCGCTATGACGTGCGTGAAACTCAGGGGCAAGTGATGGGTACGGGCCATGAGCCCACACCCCTGCTCTCGACTGGGCCGCGGCGGCCCAGAAGAAGGCCTGACAGAGTCCATCATTGGGGGTGCCGGTCCGTGAGGCCCAGGAAGACACCCATACCTCTAGCTGCCCAGGACTCTAACAGCCCATACCCCTGACAGCCCATGCCTCTGGACTGCCCACGCCACGGAGATCTCCCGATCCCGTGATTTTAGCTGATTGATTGCCATGTCTCTCTTATATATATACATGTAAAACACCGTGCAAAGGGGATATATAAAAAAACAGATTCATTTTACACGACCTGAGTAGTACTCTCTCTCGTTTTACGTTTCTCGAACCCAACAAGTCCTATTCCTCGTGAAAGATATTATTCTCTCTTCAAATTCAAAATATTGAGCACCATTATTTTCTCTCATCGAAAGAGAGTGATTCTTGTATTGTGAATCGAGATTGATTCTTATCACTCATCTGTGTAAGCAGAACCCGCTGCTTCAATGTTCTTGTTCTCGCTCATTCTTGTAGTGAGAACCCGTTGCTTCAACATTCGTGTTGTCTAATTCGTGTTATGTCGAGAACATGACGTTGCCATGTGTAAATTTCCAACACGGTAGCTCACAAGAGCTGCCTCGTACTTTTCCAGTGAAATATTTGCGACGAGACATAATATAAAAAGCATAGTTATGCATGTATTAATTATAGCTACGATCGATCTGCATTATCATTACAGATCAATTACCATACGTATATAGCACGTAATCAGTAGCTGGCCACCTGAAGTTAGGTAGCTCTAGCTAGGTTTAGAAGTTCACGATGGATCGATAGGTTTGTCCAGGCTGCCACCCTGCTGGAATGACATTGTTGGCCACCAGAGTCTTGCCGGAGTCGGCTGCCGTGAGCCGGATCGAGAATGGGGCCTGAAGTGCCGATCCCGAGTCCAGTTTCCAGACTGCACCCCAGGACTGCCGCATGGGGACCCAGGAGTCCGAGTCCAGAGCCTGCTTGAGCTCGACGGCTGAGAGGTCACCGTCACCGTCCTCGTACTCGATCAGAGAAGCGAAGTAGTTGGAGTTGGATCCCGAATCAACATGGAAGGTCAATGATACACCCGGGTAATTGCACTCCACCCTGCATTTGGATAGGTTATATGAGCTCAGCCTTTCAATAAATTTTTTCAATAATAATAACACTGAAAGAATAGATCCAGGGATGGTTGCACGAGGATGTTCGACCCTTGAACTCGAGAAATCCTTTAAAATAATTATATAAATTTCATCTCCATTTTATCTATTTTTATTAAATTATCTTATTTCGTCCCTTGACCTCTTGCTCTTAGTCGTCCATCACGTTTCAACCCTAGATAAATTTTCTACATCTGTTCTCAATAGATTCGCCCAAGCATGTGGACGTGAGAGCTCGTTTACCTTCTGTACTGGATTTGCAGGACTCCGGCATTACGCAGATCATCAGCCTTGCCAGCAGTTGCCATGGCGCCAAAGGCAGTGCCACTCAAATCGAAGTGAACCGATTCCGATGTGCAAGGCCCGCCAGGGCACTCGTCTGTGATCACCACGGTCGCTGGATTTCCTGAGCAAGCTTCATTCTCCGTGCACTTAACCTGACATTAGCCAGAACATTTGAACTAAATTAAGACGTATGAATCTGCATTCCAGGTAAAATCTCTAACGGTGATAATCATAAATAAATTCTTAAAGCATCGATTCTGTCTTGTCCTTTCAGTGCCTAGTGATACTTTGTCACCACATTGCGCCGCAAAGTTCTCACTTAATCGGGTTGTTGGAATGCGAAAGACTTTTGGCTCGTAATTTTGATGCTGATCGTAAAATATCCACTTGAACCTAAAAGAAACTTGACATATTTTCATTTAAAAGTCTAAACTATTAGATAATGACACCCAATTCTCTTATAAAACCTGCAAGATTCATTTTATCAACTCTCCGATTCGATATTTATATACTCGACAATATATTCACACTTGACACCAGCCTTTAAACACATGCTCTCAACAATTGACCTTGAGCACGAGCCGATACTTTTCGGCCCTACTCGGGTGATCGGGACAACTTTGACCGCGGTTTTTGCACTCGGGCTTGATAATTTTGTTCATGTGAAAAGGCAATATACGCCATTGTCGTTATTACAACATATATGTATATATATATATATATATATATATATATATATTTACATATATATTAGATATGATGTTGGACCTGATAACAAGCTCCACATCCTTTGCCAGATTTGAAGAGAGAAGGCCCTCCTGCGGAGATCATTGAAGAAAATGGAGGTTGCCCTACAGCATTCCCATATCCACAAGCTCCCCCTGCAAACAAATATTGTTAATA
>JAOYND010192191.1:0-16552 GCA_025802135.1 Lagerstroemia fauriei
GGGGGGGGGGTGGTTTGGTGTGGCTCAGTTGAGCTTAGGGTACGGGGGGATCGGGGTTGGTTTTTGGGGAAGATGAACAGTGCTCTTTTTTTTTGCCAAAGAATATGAACAGTGCTAGTCTTTTTTTATTTTTAAATTTTAATTATATACAAATATTTAATAATATTAAATGAAAAAATATATAAATGAGGGCAATTGTGTCTTTTTCTTTAAATACTCTATTCCTTCAGATCAAACAATAATATTTTTATTCCTCATTTAATTTTATCCCCTATCCATTCTATTCTCTATCTATGTCATTCATACGAACCAAATGTAACGTTAGTGAAATTGCAAAACCCTAGGTGCATTCCTATATTGACTGACATGGTTGCATTTATTATTATTTTTTCTTCCTTCAGCTATCAATTCAATTTGGCTTGGATTGATTGCGAATCACCTAGTGTTTAGTGATGATGTTTTAAGTCCTCGTGAAAATGATACTCTTACATATTGTTGAGGATCGATTTGTAGAGAGCTAAATGAGAGTGAAAGTGACCTGCCTATTAAAAAGGCTGAGCCTCTTCCAGTACAAGCATAATCTATTTATAGCATTACAATAGCGGAATTAACTTCCGTGGATGTTTATGGCAGAGTTAGTAGCGCCTAAGGGCCGCCGCACGTTCGTGAGAGCAATTAGGTGTGTTGCGTGTGGCTTCACTCACGCTGGGCATGAGGATCTGGTGATCTGGACTGGGTCGAACCATGGCCTTGGGCTTTATAGGTCCCCTTGATGGCCCTCATGATATCCTTCAAAGCGGCGGACCCTTGGTGCACCACCTCATGTTTGAAGGAGTTGTTGTGCTTAAATTCCTCCACAGCTTCAGCTCGGGACTTCTCCACCTCAGACGGCTTCTTAGAGGCCATCTAAAGAACAGTCTGGTCAAGCCTCTTCTCTTGAGCTTATGCTAGGAGATTGGCCTTCTCAAGCTCCCATCGACAGTCCTTGGCATCGAGTACCACCTAAAGCTGCACTGCTTCATTTTCTATCTACACATGCTTCTTATCCTTCATCGCCGCCTCTTCTTGGATATTTTGAATGTAGGCCGCTAGGTCTTGGCGCTCCTTCTTGAGATTAGACTTCCTCTTCTTCAAATGTCTCAACTCTTTCTACAGTGCCGTGATGCAGGACCTTTCTTGGTCCCAAGCCTCCATCAAGTTATATTGTGCCAACACTCCTTGCCCAATAGCGAGGTGAGAATGGTACGATGACCCAGAAAATAAAAAAGAGGTAGTAGCATTTGCCATGAGCACTTGATAACGAGTCTAGGCAAAGAGATTGCCCCTTGTCTCCAGGGAGGGGAGCTCGTCCTTGAAGTCGAGCTAGAACTCCCAAAAATGGTATTGGGTGGAGACATCTCCCAGGAAATTTCTTCTAAAATGCATTGCTTCTTCAGGAAGTTCCTCCACTTTTTGTAGGAAGCGTCGCATAAAGAATATAACACTGAATATTGAGTTGATGTAGTGAGTACCACATCATTGATGGACGCTTTCCCATCTCTTTAGGCTTGGAGCTGATCCACCCCTGGTTTCTCTATGGGCTACTTCGCCCCTATCTCCTCTTTCTCAGAGGTTCGTTGAGGCCTTTGATTCGCTGATCGGCCCATGGAGCAGTGATGTACAAGCGTCTCTTCAGGAACATACTGAGGCCCTAGGCAGAGAGTTACGAGCACCTCGGGTGGATTATCAAACAGAGTGTCACTTCCTTCTTCCTGTGTTGGAACTGACGACTTGTTAGCATAGATGTTGGGCCTCTTCCTCTTTCGGGACTTCTCCTGAGAGGCCAGGGCTCATTCTTGTACCATTAGGTGCTAAAATATGAATGACCAATTTTCCAAACCAGCCTTTGGAAACAAGAAGCTGGTAGCATTAAAAGGTTTACCGAGATTTCCTTACTGAGGCTGCAAGTGTTAGCATTAATGTTGAACTTCCAAGGAGCCTTAGATATCAAGCCGAAGCAGCACAGATTGGATCAGTGATGGTGCCACAGGCATCAATCTTTATGCCATAAAATTCTTTTATCAATAGCCACTGCTTCGAATCCATGGAGCCCTTTGGGTCACCATCGACAAACTCCCGCTGAGTAGTGGTGGCATGATTATGGAGCCAATTGGTTTTGGTTCAGAACCGGAACCGTCATGGAACCGGCCTTGAACTTCCTTTGGACGGTTTAGGTATTCAGAACCAACCGGTTCAGTTCTATTAAAATTAAATAAAATATAATTTTAAAATAAATTAAATATATTTAATTTAAAACTAAATAAAATTTAAATTTAAATGTAAAAATAAATTAAAATAATTGGTTTAAACTGAATTTTTTTACTAAAAATTAAGTTGCCTACGTTTCCTTTTAGGGTTTAGAGGAATCAAAATCTAGGTAGTTCTCTTACATGTATTTGGAATAATTATTCACCCCATTGTCTATTAATTACTACCCACAGCAGAAGTTGATGTTCCTATGGTTGTAATTGTATCGGTCTCGGTCATGAAGTCATATAAATCTTCATATTCTAGTTTCTTATTTTCTCGCTCTCTCATTACTGCTCTACTCCAATCTTTTACACAAACTTGAGATTCTAGTGATTAGGGGTGTAAGCAAGAATGTGACCCATCTAATATTCTGCTTTCTATACCGAAAGCTTGTTTTACTGCAATAATTGAGACTAAACATGCTAGAGTGTGTCTAGCAATTTGCATCAGAATAGGAAATGTATTTTGATATTGTTTCCAATGTTCAAGTAATGGAAAATCTTTACTTGTATTGCTATCACCAAACTCAAAATAGTTATAAGATAAAGATCATGTTCAAAAGTGGAATAAGATAAAGCTCTAGGTTTTTTTATGTCTTTGCATTAAAAGACGATTACCCATACTAATCATAGTTGGTTCACTCTAAACTTGACTAGTGTTAGAAGGTGTAGAAACATCACTACTATTAGAAATAGATGATGATTGATAAAACGTATTAAATTCCACGTATATCTCTCCTCTTACTTTTCTAACACTAGAAATTATTAAAACAATATCGATACTATATTGTTTCCAAATAAACAAGAATAATAAATATTCAAATCTTCATGTAAACCATCAATTTTACATCTACGATAAAAAACACATACTACAAGATTAACCAACGAAATTTCATTAAAATAATTTAACCATTTTATTTTTCATTAATTCAATTGATTTTTTTAAAATAAGATCATTTTCATGTTCTTATGATATTCATGCAATATTAATACTGTCAATTAATGATAATTGTGATGTTGGATAATAAACTTCGCTTAAAATATATGTTACATTATAAAAAGCTTTTAAAGCATTTAATAAATTTGCACAAACATCCCAATTTTATGGATATAAATAACTTGTTGCACATTATTGGAAATAAATGTGCACAATAAATTTTTGTATTCATAAAATTCATTGAGTAAATAAGTTGAATTCAAACGAGTTCGTACATCTTTTACAAATTTTTTAGTCTCCTATTATTTTCTTTGCAAAATTTGGTCCATAATTTCATTATTTGGGGATGTGTCCATAAATATGAAATAGTTTTTTTAATAGGAGAAATAAAAGCATCCAAAATTGTTAAACCATCTTGAACACGTAAGTTTAAAATATGACACCCAGGGCGAGGTTCGAGAGGTTCCTATCACTCATTGGAAAACCTCAGAGAGAAATCAATACTTATTCTCCCCAGTTTCAAGGTAGCAACAAACCCCGACGGTGTATGCTTGTTCGTAAAGATACCGTCCTCAACTTTGCCATTAGAGAACGAGGCTTCCCGGCGTGAAAAAGCCATAAAAGATGCAAAAGAGTTCCGAAGACAAGAGACACAGGGAAGCAAAAGAGCAGAGATCTGATCGAGAGTGGAAAGCGTCTTTGGGGAAATAAGAAATCTCACCTAAGATGGGAGCTTTAATAGGCCATGGACTCCTGGGGACAAAGACTAAAAATGGTAGAGATAAGCATTGGAAGTTAGGGAGACGTGACCAGTCTTTCACTCGAAGGCAGCAGATGTCATGATTAGGGCATCGGGAAGCGAGCTGCACCATTTAAATTCATTTTTCAACCTCAATAGCCACGAAAAATCGAGCAACTGATGGGCTCAGGCCCAAGCCCTTGGTTCAGCGTAGTCTAGAGTGCCAGTCCCTCAGGCCCACCGTGCATGAGAAGCCACGCGTAACACATTTAACTACTCTCACGGATGTGCAATAACCCTCATGTCCCATAACTCTGCCATAAATGCCTGTGGAAGTTGATCCCCTTATTGAAATGCTATAAATAGATGATTCATCTACTGGGACAAATATTTTAAAGTTTGTGCCTTCTTAGGTCACGCGACAATGCTCGTGCTAAAAGTGGGAATCCGATCAAAGTACGGGAAAATTACACTGTTCATACAAAACCTTTGGTGAATGTAACATTTTGGTATAAAATCTTTTTTTTTGCAACTTCGTACTACAAAATGTAACGTTTTAGTACAAATCGTTAATTTTTCACTAACATTATTAAATTTGTTGACGTGGCAGTAATTATGACAATTGTGCTAATGTGGCATAAAAATAAGTTTTAAAAAAAACTCTCTCTCTCACCCTCCTCTCTTCCCTCACACGTCCACTCTCTCTTCTCCTCTCTCTCTCTCTTCCCCTCACGTAGACAATCTCTCTCCCCCCTCTCTTCCCCTCACGTACACCTCTCTCTCCTCCCATTCCACATATATACTCTCTCTCTCTATCTCTCTCCACATTTCAAAGAAATTTAACAATCTACTAGTAAGATAGACTGATTTATTCTCTTCAATATCGTGTTCTGGTTCGAATTCGAATTTCTGGGAAGAGCTCGGGGAAGGTCGAAATCATTATATTCAAAATGTTATTTTATTGATAAATTTAAAATAATATAAAGTAATAATAAAAATATAATTAAAATCAATCAAGCAAGCAAATCAAATCAAATCAAATTAATCCCTCACCATCCCCACCCACCTCTCACTTGTACTTACAGATACTCTCTCCCTCTCTCACCCACTCTCTCTCTCTCTCTCTCCCTCTCTCTCTCTCTCTCTCTCTCTCTCTATCTATCTATCCTCATGTACTAACTACTGACAGAAAAAAATAAATTCCGACCTCCCTTCCCTTCCTTTTCTCCCGCTCATTCCTCCATTCTCCTTCATCAAATAAATTTTTATTAAAAATAAAATTAAAATTAAATAATATAATTTATAAATAAAATATGAAAAATAAGAAAATAAAAATTGAAATAAAATACATCTCTCGTTTACCTCTAAATAAAAAGAGAATAAGAAATATAAATTTTACTGGTAAAATTTGATTTCAAAACTTTTTATTCCAATTTGAGAGCAGTAATACAATAACATTTTTATTCAAGTTGTTGCTCTCTCTATATTCAACAGTGTAATTTTACCTATATAGTACCTAGTAGATTCTTCTTCTATTCAAACAACAAGTTTAGCGCAGTGGAAGGGTTTGCCTTCTTCATCTAAGAGCACATGGGTTCGAACCTTGCCTAGAGCATACTTGCCAATTTTTTATCTTTTAAATAAAAATATCCCACATGAGAGAGAGTGTGTGTGTGTATATGAGGAGGGAGAGAGGGCAGAGAAGAGAGAGAGCATGTGTAAGAACAAGTGAGAGGTGGGTGGTGGGGATGGTGAGGGATTGATTTAATTTGATTTGCTTGATTGATTGATTTTAATTATATTATTATTATTTTAAATTTATCAATAAAATAAAATTTTTAAAATAAAGATTTCGACCTTCCCCGAGCTCTACCCAGAAATTCAAATTTGAATCAGAGCACGATATTGAAGAGAATAAATCAGTCTATTTTACTAGTAGATTGTTAATTTTCTTTGAAATGTGGAGAGAGATAGAGAGAGAGTATGTACGTGGAATGGGGGGGAGAGAGGTGTACGTGAGGGGAAGAAAGGGGGGAGAGAGATTGTGTACGTGAGGGGAAGAGAGAGAGAGAGGAGAAGAGAGAGTGGGCGCATGAGGGGAGAGAGGAGGAGGAGAGAGAGTTTTTTTATTTTATTATTTTATTTTCTTATTTTAAACTTATTTTTATACCACATCAGCACAATTGTCATAATTACTACCACGTCACAATGCCATGTCAACAAATTTAACGGCGTTAGTGAATAATTAACGATTTGTACTAAAACGTTACATTTTATAGTACAGTGTTACGAAAAAAGGTTTTGTACCAAAACGTTACATTCACCAAAGGTTTTGTACCAACCGTGCAATTTTCCCGTCAAAGTACAGACGCAATTAGATTATTTGCCCAAAAAATTTTGAAACACAATGTCAACATACCAAGGGAGACTATTATCCATTAAAACTTGCCTATCGACAATGGATTCATTAATTACAAAATTCTCTTTTTTACCTTCCTACTCAAGCTTCAAAATGTGATTGGCAAAACAGTTCTCGAATTCCTTCTTTCCCTTAATTTATAAATCAAATTCTTGGAGTAATGAGATCCAGTTAATCAACCTTAATTAAGCCTCCTTCTCGGCGAAATTTTTTTTTGGTAGATAGTGTAATTCCATTAATCAAAATGAATGTACAATCATGGAATCATCATAGAATTTACAATTTCAAGGCCCTCAAGTCCGGGAACTGATCTAACTTTATAGCTAGTTTTGGAATAGAAGCTAGTCTTAGCTTGAGTAAATGTAATACTGAGGCCTTGATAGTAGACACTGGGTCTTGTCTTTGCTGGAAAAGCCTCCTTCTCGTCGAAATTACCAAACACTTTAGTGCAAATTAAATATGGTCAAAATTTATCAAAAGCAAAAATTGCCACCAACAGCTCCTTTTCAGTGGGATGTCATAGATTTAGCCATCATCCAAGGTTTTACTCGTGTAGCAAATCAGATGGAAGATATTGTCTCTTATATGGCTCAAAGCTGCACCTATAGCATAATAAATCACATAACACATTAATTCAACAAGTAAAATCCAATTAGGAAACTATAATAGATGCATAGATCAATAAAATCTTCAGTTCATTAATAGTTATGAAACATACCTCATCAAATAAAAAAATAATTTATCTTGGGAGAGTTTTAAACCCTAGTGGGCTCACCTGGCTCAAACTGGATTAGTGAGGACCTGTTGGACTTTTGGATACTAGGCTACAGGTCGAAAAAACTAAAAGGAATATCCCTTTTCCAATAAATTACAAAGAAGCTTAACAATTCTTACTTGATCACTACCGTTCTTTCCTGAGCGAGAGCACACCTTGCTAGATTAGTATCGTGCCTTGCTTGATTACTATTGTGGCTTACTCGAGCAAGAGTGCACCTCGAGCACCTCTATTTGATTAGTATTGTGGTTTGCTCAATCATTACCGTGGTTTGCTTTAACAACAGCACACCTTGCTCAATCAGGGTAGTACATTTGCTCGATCAGTACTATGCCTTACTCGATCACTGTCGTGACTTACTCGAGTAAGAGTATACCTTGCTCGATCACCATTGTGGCTTACTTGAGCATGATATTACCCTTGCTCGATCAGTACAGTGACCACTACCAAGCATTACTTAATCACGGTATTGTCTTGCTTAATCAGTACCACGCCTTGCTCAATCTATACCATGACTTAGCTCGATTAATACCATAGCTTACTTGATCACTAACATAGCTTGCTCGATCATGGTAGTACCCTTTATCAAGCATGGTAGTTACTCGAGTAAGAGCGTACCTTGCTCGATCACTAATGTGCCTAAATCGATCATTACCGTAGCTTGCTCAAGCAAGAGCATGCCTTGCTCGATGACTACCTTTGCTTGACCAGTACCGTGCCTTACACAATCACTACCGTGACTTGTTCAAGTAAGAGCATTTCTTACTCGATCACAGCCTTGCCATACATGATCACTATCATGGCTTGCTCGATCATGGTGTTAATTATATGAATATGCTTATTTGAACATATTTTCGGGCTTGGATCCAAGTGAGTTGTTTGAGTTTTATGAGTTTTTAAAGCATGATATGTTGTTTTTCCTTAGTTGAGTGAAATCAAGTCATGATTAATTAATTCGGGTTTTCTTCCAAGAATGTTGGTACTTCCGGGCTTTTTATTGTTGTAGGTACATAATGAAGGATCAATCGGGCTAGGAAGGTGGATCTCGACCCATGGAACAAAGCTGAACAGAAGCTGGAGAAAAGAGGAAACAGAGGAGAGGTCGCGACCCAGGGTCGCGACTCCTTGAAGCAGAAAGCAGTACAGAGCTGAGGATCGCAACCCCTTGCTGGCACAGAAGATTCCATGATATTCGCGGAATATTGGGTTTTCCGAAGATTCCAAAGCTCGATATGGAAGATACACTGAGATATTGGGATACCGAAAGATCATATTTCACTTGACTCACACCAAGGGAAACACTATATTTTTTAGAATACTTTTAGGATAGAGATATTTGGGAAATATTTTAGGAAAGATATGATATTTTATTATCTATCCTTATAAGTTCTAGACCTAGCAGTACACGGGAATACCAACCATCTTTCATACTAGTTTTTTGCATTCGTTTTGCTGCCAAGAAGAGATCGGATCCTTCACGGCTTCAAGAGAGGAAGAGGATCAATGGGCTTCAAGAAGACTTCGATGATCCAGAGATCGGCTTCGAATCATTCAAGAGTTTTTCTTCTTTTCCTCTTTTCTTTTCTTAGTTATGATGTACTTGAATCTTCTCTTGGTATTTTCTTTTAATTCCATCGTGAAATAATTCCCTCTTTCCTTGGGCAAGCAATGAAACTCTTTTCTATTTTCTAAGTTCTTCCATTTTCTCTTATATGTGATTGATTACATTCGTGTTACTTATATTATTCTAGTTTTTAATGCTTTCTAATTGACTGGCCACCAATTAGATCGATTAGGAGAGATCAACAAACTCGAGAGATGGAGTCGAAATCACGCCAGAGATAATATAACTTAGGATAATTCACGCCGAGAGGTCGGGATTATTTGTGAGAAGCATCGAGAGATTAGCCTATCACCCTAGGTATCCAGTTTAGGGTTCGATCTCAATGGATTTCTTAATATTAACTGCATAGAGATAGATTGGTTAATATCGTCTGAGAAACATGTTCTTGTTAAGCCGAGAGGTAGGTAAGGAGACATAAAATCCTACGATAGTAACACCATAATCAGTTGTATAAAGAGATTAGGTTTGGTTTTAGAAGTAGGATTGAGGAAAGTTGTGAGTCCTAGGTCCATTAAAATTGATTAACTTCTTCTAGTTGCTTTTGATTTACTTTTATTTTTTTCTTTGAAATTCTCATCTGATATGATTTGCCTAACTTGGTTTAATTGTTTAGTTTACTGTTTAGTTTTGATTGAACTAGATCCTCGTGGGAACGATCTCTTACTCATTCATTATATTACTTGAGAGATACGTATACTTGCGTGCTTGCTTTGCTTGCTCATCAATTTTTATCGCAACACCTGGTACTACTTTGCTCTATGAATATTGTAGCTTGCTCAATTAGTATGCCTCACTCGATAGCTACCATGACTTACTCAATCACAGTTGTACCATTGCTCGATTAGTATTGTGCCATGCTCAATCATTACAATGGCTTGCACAAGTAAGAGCATACCTTGCTTGATCATGATACTCCTTACCCGATTAGTACTGTAGCTTGCTCGATCACTACCATGGCATACTTGAACAAGAGCATACTGTACTCAATCACGATATGTAGCTTGCCCATTCAATATTGTGGCTTGCCCAGCTCACTATCATGGCTTGCTCAAGCAATAACATACCTTGCTCGATCATGATACTGCTTCGCTTGACCACGCTATACACTTATATGACTAGTGTTTGAGCATTGTGCTGAGTTACTCGATCATACTACTCTCTTACTAGATGGGTGGTGGAGTAGGAGTTGATGGTGTAAAATTTTGGGGTCATAATATCACCTTTTAGGAAAGAGAAAAACTAAAATAAGCTCTTCATGGGGTAAAGGTGCAGCTTGCCCCCTTAAACTCCCAATTCATCCGGCTGCAAGATCATTCCTACCAAGTGTAGGGATGTGCTCGGGTGCTACTCATGCTGCTACCAACCACCACCATGACATCGGCATCGCCATACGGTTAGTGGTCGAAGCTAGCCAAGGTGTGCCCACGACTGGTGTTATATTCAGGGTACAGTCATTCAATAATATAATACATGCTACTTCATTGATCTACCCCGTGATTGACATGTTGTGGCTATCGATCTCTATGTGTTGGGGTTATCAATCTACATGTTGTTGCTCGATCACCATCATCCCTTTCTTGATCAAATCTATCCCTTGCTAGAACATTATGTGCTTTGCTTGGCCATAGCATGCTCTTGCTCGATCATTATCACGCTATTATCGATCAATATCATGCTTTTTCTTGATAACCTGAGTGCTTTGCTTGATCATTGCTATGTCTTGCTCAATTAGGAACTTCCTGGCTCAAGCAGTATTTGTTCATTGCAATGACATGCTTGACCAAGTGATGCCTTGCTCGATCATCGTGTACCTTACTCAAGCAGTGCTCAAGCATTATGCTGCTTCACTTGTCCCTCATCCTCTCAACCCTAATCATCCTACTCCTTTTTTATGAGATCTACTGATTTGTTCTTGTGTCCAGTATCCAATTGCAGTCTAGCGGATTGCCCTTTTCCCTAACCAAGAAACTTCTTGGAGCGGTGCATTGGGTTTATTTCGTGTGATTGTACACCAACATGCGTGATGGCATGTGAGTGGCTTTATGGCTGTGCTTGTTGGCAAGATTAGTGGTGGTATGGCCTACTAGACTATCCGCTAGCCGACTTTACAATGCACGTTACGTGTGTGTTGTCCTGTGATATTGTAGTTGGTTCCCCTATTGCCTACAGTGTTAGTGGTACTCAACGTTGTGTTGTGGGCTCTCTAACAATTGCCTACTGAGGCAGGGGTTGAAAAATATAGTGGTCCCTCTTGCACCATGCATCCAACCTAGCAATGGTTGCTGCAATTGCTCAAAGGTGCCTACTTGACCTTTCAAATGCGGAACATTTCATAGGCACGTGGCACATGGCCTAATTGTGCCAAGATTGTGATGCTTTGCTTAGAATGATCTTCAGGTCTCATCCGCCCTCGACCTAGCGCAGCGAGGGATCTAGTGGGTGTGATCTTCAATTGATGCTACTTAATTGATCCTACCCGTACTCATATGTGTCTCAAAGATTAAGCATGCACTGTGCAAATAGGAACTAATTTAGATCGTAAAACTGCGTATGGATCATTAAATCAGTTATAGTTTTTTTTATCCTATTTGCTTAGAGTTAGTACATGCAACGAACTCACAACTTGTAGAAGGGATAATTAATCTCCAGTTAACCACATTTACTATATAATTTATATATGTACATACATATACATACATATGTACATACATACATACATATTGAGTATTCATAAATATCATATTAGGTATTCACTTATATACATACATATATAGATGTATATATAAATAAAATCATATTGGGTTTTCATAAATATCATATTGTTCATTACTGCGAGGTATATTCTTTTATCTTTAGAAGTTATCTATTATTTGGTGTTATTTGACCTCTTATAAGTTAACTCTTACTCTAGCTTGAATAATTATAAGGTTTTTCAGGTTGGAAGTTTTAACTTTGCCTAGGGCACATCAATGGTGGTAAAACCTGAGCAGTACCTCGTGTATCCAAGTTTTTCGGATATAAGTTTTATTTCTCACCATCTTTCTTGTAGAATTTTGGTTGAAAGATAGATAAGTGAATATGGTAAAAATAGTGAGAGACCTCATAGAAATTTAAAAATAGACGTGATTGCATTTTGGTATACGAAAGCCCTTACAACCGTAACCTCCCCTTTCCTCCATTCATGCTATTTAATATAAGTATCAGATTTCTAAAGCATGCATGAGACTAATATCTAAATGCCCCCAAAACATTTTTTCTGTCTTTTTCAGTTTCCAGGTTTGTAAACGTTAATGTTCCCTGAGAGAATGTCAGTGCAGAAGGTAAGCTGAGCATATGCATCTTGCTCATGCAGTTTATGGTGACGATCTTGATGACTTTGTTGTTGCTCCTTGCCTTCTTTCGTCGCTCCTTGCCTTCTTTCGTCGCTCCTTGCCTTCTTGTGTTAGGTAATTAATTTTCAGTTAACCACATTTACTGCATAATTTATATATGTACAAACATACATACATATGTACATACATACATAGATACATATTGAGTATTCATAAATATCATATTGGGTATTCACTTCTATACGTACATATACAGATGTACATATAAATAAAATCATATTGGATATTCATAAATATCATATTGTTTATTACCGCGAGGTATATTCTTTTAACTTTAGAAGTTATCAAAATTTATTATTTGGTGTTATTTGACCTCTGATAAGTTACCTCTTACTCCAGCTTGACTAATTATAATTTTTTTAAGGTTTTAAGTTTTAACTTTGCCTAGGGCACATCAATGGTGGTAAAACCAAAGCAGTACCTCGTGTATCCAAGTTTTTTGGATGTAAGTTTTATTTCTCACCGTCTTTCTTGTAGAATTTTGGTTGCAAGACATATAAGTGAATATGGTAAAAATAGTGAGAGGCCTCATAGAAATTTAAAAATAGACGTGATTGCATTTTGGCATACGAAAGCCCTTTTCATGGGAAAAGGAAAAATTCAATGGAAAATGAATTTTGTCACCCTCTCAGTCTACATGGGTAGATTTTGTTTACTAAGTTTACGTGGTGCTTGGTATTTTAGCCTGGACCTCCAATGCCTTGCATCGGTTTCGTGAAGGCTCGAGATAATAAAACAATTCTTGGAGGTATGGAAAAATTTAATAGAAGTTGTCGAACCCAGGCAATAATTCTTCTTTTATTTGACACCTCTATCGGTGATGCAAAGCTCGTTCTGAAAGAAAACATTGTTGTTTACGATCATGCTCATCAGCGAATAGGATGGGCTCCTTACAACTGTAACCTCCCCTTTCCTCCGTTCATGCTCTTTAATATAAGTATCAGATTTCTAAAGTATGCATGAGACCAATATCTAAATGCCGCCAACACATTTTTTCTATCTTTTTCAGGTTCCAGGTTCGTAAACATCAGTGTTCCCCGAGAGAATGTCACTGCAGAATGTAAGCTGAGCATTTGCAGCTTGCTCATCTAGTTTATGGTGACCATCTCGACGACTTTGTTGTTGCTCCTTGCCTTCTTTTGTTAGGTAATTAATTTCCAGTTAACCACATTTACTGTATAATTTATATATGTACATACATATACATACATATGTACATACATACATACATATTGAGTATTCATAAATATAATATTGGGTATTCACTTATATACATACATATACATGCGGTAGATTTTGTTTACTAAGTTTACGTGGTGCTTGGTATGTTAGCCGGACCTCCAATGTCATGCATCGGTTTCGTGAAGGCTCGAGATGATAAAACATTTCTTGGAGGTATGAAAAAATTTAATAGAAAATTGTTGATCTCAGTCGATAATTCTTTTTTTATTTGACACCTCTATCTGTGATGCATAGCTCGTTCTAAAAGACAACATTATTGTTTACGATCTTGCTCATCAGCGAATAGGATGGTCTCCTTACAACCGTAACCTCCCCTTTCCTCCATTCATGCTCTTTAATATAAGTATCAGATTTCTAAAGCATGCATGAGACCAATATCTAAATGCCGCCAACACATTTTTCTGTCTTTTTCAGGTTCCAGGTTCGTAAATGTCAATGTTCCCCGTGAGAATGTTACTGCAGAACTTAAGCTGAGCATATGCAGCTTGCTCATGCAGTTTATGGTGACGATCTCGACAACTTTGTTGTTGATCCTTACCTTCTTATGTTAGGTAATTAATTTCCAGTTAACCACATTTACTGTATAATTTATATATGTGCATACGTATGTACATAAATACATACATATTGAGTATTCATAAATATCATATTGGGTATTCACTTATATACATACATATACAGATGTATATATAAATAAAATCATATTGGGTATTCATAAATATCATATTGTTTATTACCGCGAGGAATATTCTTTTATCTTTATAAGTTATCAAGATTTATTACTTGGTGTTATTTGACCTCTGATAAGTTACCTCCTACTCCAGCTTGAATAATTATAAGGTTTTTGAGGTTGTAAGCCTTAACTTTGCCTAGGATACATTAATGGTGGTAAAACCCGAGCAGTACCTCGTGTATCCAAGTTTTTCGGATGTAAGTTTTATTTCTCACTGTCTTTCTTGTAGAATTTTGGTTGAAAGATAAGTGAATATGGTAAAAATAGTGAGAGACCTCGTAGAAAATTAAAAATAAACGTGATTGCATTTTGGTATACGAAAGCCCTTTTCATGGGAAAAGGAAAAATTCAATGGAAAATTACTTTTTTCACCCTCTTAGTCTACATGGGGTAGATTTTGTTTACTTAGTTTACGCGGTGCTTGGCATTTTCGCCTGGACCTCCAATGCCATGCATCGGTTTCGTGAAGGCTCGAGATAATAAACCAATTCTTGGAGGTATGGAAAAATTTAATAGAAGTTGTCCAACTCAGGTGATAATTGTTTTTTTATTTGACACCTCAATCGGTGATGCAGAGCTCGTTCTGAAAGACAACATTGTTGTTTACGATCTCACCCATCAGCAAATAGGATGGGCTCCTTACAACTGTAACCTCCCCTTTCCTCCATTCATGCTCTTTAATATAAGTATCAGATTTCTAAAGCATGCATAAGAGCAATATCTAAATGGCCCCCAACACATTTTTTCTGTCTTTTTCAGTTTCCAGGTTCGTAAACGTCAATGTTCCCCAAGAGAATGTCACTGCAGAAGGTAAGCTGAGCATATGCATCTTGCTCATGCAGTTTATGGTGACGATCTCAACGACTTTATTGTTGCTCATTGCCTTCTTATGTTAGGTAATTAATTTTCAGTTAACCAAATTTACTGTATAATTTATATATGTACATACATACATACATATTGAGTATTCATAAATATCATATTGGGTATTCACTTCTATACATACATATACAGATGTACATATAAATATAATCATATTGGGTATTCATAAATATCATATTGTTTATTATCGCGAGGTATAATCTTTTATCTTTAGAAGTTATCAAGATTTATTGTTTGGTGTTATTTGACCTCTGATAAGTTGCCTCTTACTTCAGCTTGAATAATTATAAGGTTTTTTCAGTTGTAAGTTTTAACTTTGCATGGGGCACATCGATGGTGGTAAAACCCGAGCAGTACCTAGTGTATCCAAGTTTTTCTAATATAAGTTTTATTTCTCACAGTCTTTCTTGTAGAATTTTGGTTGAAAGATATATAAGTGAATATGGTAAAAATAGTGTGAGACCTCGTAGAAAATTAAAAAACAGACGTGATAGCATTTTGGTATACGAATGCCCTTTTCATAGGAAAAAGGAAAATTCAATGGAAAATGAATTTTTTCACCCTCTGAGTCTACATGAGGTAGACTTTGTTTACTAAGTTTATGTGGTGCTTGGTATTTTAGCATGAACTCCAATGTCATGCATCGGTTTCGTGAAGGCTCGAGATGATAAAACAATTATTGGAGGTATGGAATAATTTAATAGAAGTTGTTGAACTCAGTCGATAATTCTGTTTTTATTTGACACCTCTATCAGTGATGCAGAGCTCATTCTAAAAGACAACATTGTTGTTTACAATCTTGCTCATCAGCGAATAGGATGGGCTCCTTACTACTGTAACCTCCACATTCCTCCATTCATGCTCTTTAATATAAGTATCAAATTTCCAAAGCATGCATGAGAGCAATATCTAAATGCCCCAACCCATTTTTTCTACCTTTTTCAGATTCCAGGTTCGTAACCGTCAATGTTCCCTGAGAAAATATCACTGCAGAATGTAAGTTGAGCATATGCAGCTTGCTCATGCAGTTTATGGTGACGATCTCGACGACTTTATTGTTGCTCCTTGCCTTCTTTTGTTAGGTAATTAATTTCTAGTTAACAACATTTACTATATAATTTATATATGTACATACATATACATACATATGTACATACATACAAACATATTGAGTATTCATAAATATCATATTGGGTATTGACTTATATACATACATATACAGATGTATATATATAAATAAAATCATACTGGATATTCATAAATATCATATCGTTACATTTTTTAGATAAAAGGTTGACGCGAGCACTAATTATCATTTTTGCAGCACCGCGAGAGTGCTAAGTGAGCTTCCATAGTCTGTTTATTTTCTTTTTTTTGATAAACATAGTCTGTTTATTTTCATTTTAAATATTAAGGAGCATTTTTTATCTTTCTATCCCTTTTCTGTTTTTTGAGGTTTAATCGTGTAAAAAATTGAATTAAAAGCTCAATTCTAACCTCAGTTAATTTTGATTCTCTGCC
>JAOYND010192288.1:0-16497 GCA_025802135.1 Lagerstroemia fauriei
AGGTACCTTCTGAGCCAAAATAAGGTGTCAACACATGTGATTCGGGGGGGGGGGGGAGGGGCAGCCTATTGCTATGGAATAGGGCGGACGTAACAGCCACGATCGTGGGATACTCGGAACAGGAGATCCACACATTAATTGAGGTACGTAATCCTCTTTGCTCTTGGCTATTTTTTGGTATTTATGCTAGCCCTAGGTTGATAGAAAGGAGAGTTCTGTGGGAGAACATGGAAGTAGTAGCCAATGCTAACCATTGGCCTTGGGTTGTAATGGGAGACTTCAATGAGGTGTTGAATAATGAGGAAAAGCTTGGAGGTGGTCCTATGGATTTAAACATGGCAACAGCCTTTGCTGAGATACTAGTATGTGTGGACTGATTGATCTGGGATTTAGGGGTCCAAAATTTACATGGACAAATCTTAGGTACGAGAATGCGTTCATTCAAGAGAGGCTCGATAGGGTAGTGGCCACTGACAGATGGAGACAAATGTTCCTAGGGCAGATGTATTACACCTCCCACGAACTCATTCAGACCATTGCCCCCTACTCTTGACACTGAACCCGAGGGGCCAAGATTGGTAGCCTCGACCCTTACGATTTGAAACCATTTGGCTAAACCATCCTGATTTCAAAAAACTGGTTCTGGATACTTGGGATAGGAATGGAGATGATTTAGTGAATGCAATAGAGGACTTCCAAGGAACAGTAAGAATATGGAACAAGGAGACCTTTGGGAATGTATTTTATAGAAAGAAAAAAATTCTGCAAGGTTGGAAGGTATCCAAAGAAGCCTATCTAGAAAGCCTTCCGTTTTTCTTATCAAATTTAGATAAAGAATTGAGAGCTGAATTTAAAGATATTTTAAACCAAGAAAGGGAAATTTGGATGTTAAAATCAAGATCGGATTGGCTTTTACAAAGAGAGAGACATACAAGATTTTTTCAGTTGTCTACAATTGTTAGAAGGAAAAGAAATCAGATTTATGCTTTGCGAAATGAGGTGGGGCAATGGTTCTATGATCAAGGGGAGTTGAAGAGCATGGTTAACTGATTTTTCCAGAACTTATACACCCCAACTAGTTCTCAAGAGGGTGTTGATTTCAGTCAGGTAGAACTCCATGGCCGAACAATCCCACTCGAAATGAGGAAGATCATGGAGGGGAAGGTCACAGGCCAGGAGGTTTATCGGGCCCTGAAAAACATGAAACCCACCAAATCCCCAGGGCCGAATGGCTTTCATCCAATATTTTTCCAGAAAAATTGGGGAGTAGTTGGAAAATCGGTAATTGACTTTGTTTGTCAGGTGTTTGAGGGGAAGGACTTTTATATAAGGACTAATGACACTCTAATCTCCCTCATTCCAAAGTGCCAACACCCAGAGGTGATCTCCCAGTACCGACCCATCAGTCTTTGTAATACAGGGTATAAGATCATCAAGAAGATCTTGGTTGGTAGGTTGAGACCTTTCGTAGATGAATTCCTCTCTCCCTTCCAGTCTAGTTTCATACCTGGCCGTAGAGCAGCTGATAATGTTGTGTTATTACGAGAAGCGATGTCAAGACTAAAGAGTAAACAAGGCACTAAGGTCTCTTGATTTTAAAGCTAGATTTAGAAAAAGCATATGATACAATTAGGTGGTCTTTCATAAAAGCCAATTTGGAATGGTTTGGTTTTCTTGAGCAGTTTTTGAATTTGATAATGAAATGCATGTCCATGTCAAGGATCTATTTGCTATTCAATGGAGGGAGACTAGAGCAGTTTCAGCCCACCCGAGGTATCCGTCAAGGTGATCCAATGTCACCATACCTGTTCCTTTTTTGTATCAAAATCTTATCTGTCTAATTGAAAAGGAGGTGGAGTTAGGAAACTGGCATGTGTTGAAATTGCCAGACGTTCCGTTCAGCTGTCTCATCTCACTTTTGCGAATGACATTATTTTTATGGGACAAGCTTATGACCGAACAGTGGCATCAATGAAAAGAGTCCTAGACTGTTTTTGTCGCTAGTCAGGACAATCTATTAGCCTCTCAAAATCTAAACTGATTTTCTCAAAAAACAACCCAAACTCGGTCTGACAAGAAATTTCCTCGGTCTTTTCTATTCAGGAGTCAGAGCGGCGAGGAACATATCTTGCTTTTCCAATGGATCTTACTAGGGCAAGAGCCTCATCTTTTAACTTCCTCTTGGATAGGTTTAAGAAGCATCTAGAGGGCTGGACGACTAAGCTTTTATCTCCCGCGGGGGAGTAGTGCTCATAAACTCTGTCCTAAGTGCGCTCATGACTCACATTATGTAGTGTACAGTAGTTCCACAAAAAGTTTGCATAGAGATGGATAGAATGGCTCGAAATTTTCTATGAGGATCTTCAGAGGGTCGTAGGAAGATTCACCCGGTAAATTGGGAAATAGTGACATTGTCGAAGAGGGAGGGAGGACTAGGGCTACAGAGTTCTGAGGGTCATAACCTAGCCTTACTAGGTAATTTTGCATGAAGAGCTGCCTCTGAGAATAGACCATGGGCTCGAGTGATGAGGAGGAACTATGGGGAGCAAGGGTCTAGACGAAGCGAAAATCAAAATTCTCTAAATACGACAGCAATGGAGCTGGGAGGTTACATGTGTTCTATAGGATCTAGATGGGTCATTGGGGAAGGCAGGAGTGTGAGCCTCTGGTAACACGAGTGGTTGAGTGCTAGTACTCTCCGGAGCCTTATTTCTGGCCCTCTCACCCGAGAGGATGCTCTGTTGCGAGTCAGTGACATCCGAAAGGGAGATGGGACATGGGACTTTGCTCAAATGTCAATTGAATTATCCCTTGAGATACGAGATATGCTGATGAGCACACCAACAGGTATTGTGTCCAGAAATGGTGACTTTTGTGCCCATTTTAGTATAAAATTGGCTTATGAGCTTGTCTGCGGGAGGGATCCTCTCCGAAAGGGCAACGAGTGGGGCTGGCTCTGGAGGACTAAAACACACCCAGGGATCCAATTTTTCCTATGGGTTTGCTGTTACAGGGAGGTATTGACTGCTGAAGTCCTAGCACAAAGGGGAATGAGCATTCCCGACTCATGTAGCAGGTGTAGTAATCACCCAGAATCGATCGAACATATCCTAAGGGAGTGCACATCAGCAATCTCCTTCTGGAATGAGATGGGCATTCCAATATCCAAAAAAGCATCCTTTTCGATTTCCATAGAGGATTGGATTAGAGTGAATTGCCAAGCTTATGAGATCCATGCATCAAATATCCCCTGGAGTATTCTGTTTCCTCAAGCTCTTTGGGGGGGTTGTGGAAACAACGAAACGCTCGAATTTTTTCAGAAACAGTACCAAGATAGGGACCTGGTACAGGTTTGTATTCAAAAAGCCATGGAGTTTGCCCGAACCATGCCAGAGGACATCAAGGAAGCCAAGCATTAGACGCTCATCAGATGGTGGCCTCCATCCTTGGGATGGGTAAAACTTAACATCGATGGTTTGGTGTATAGCACAACTAGCAAGGCGGGAGCGGGGGGTCTGCTATGAGACTCTAATGGAAGGTGGATCAGGGGCTCCATGAAGCAAGTGGGACGAGCGGACAGTCTTCTAGCGGACTGTTGGGCTCTTCGAGAAGGCTTATGGATGGCACGATGGCTAGGCATTCAACTCCTACATGTGGAGTTGGATGCCAAGCTACTTTTTGACTTAGTTTGGAATTCCTCAATCGAGAATCTATTTCTAAAACCTATGATTTTGGCTCGCAGAAGCATACTGTAGGAATTCGTGGAGTGTCGAGCGGAGCACATACTCAAGGAAGCGAACCGTTCAGCGAATTTTCTAGCAAAGGCGGCAAGGGAGCAGGCGACTACTGATTCGGGGAACATCTTTTTGAGTGAGCCACCGTTAGGCTTGCATGACATCCTAGTTCAAGACTGTATTGGTGTGTATCATCCTAGAGCTGTGGGGAGTAGTACCCTAGTGACTCCTGTGTACCATTATGTGGCTAGTTAATTTAATAGTCATCCTTTTCTACCAAAAAAAATATTGACAAATTTAAGTAGGCAATAGATGTGGATAAATGTATTGAGCTTCCTATAGTTTTTCTTAGAAAAGTATTTTAGCTTTAGCTACAATTCAATGCCTTTTATTGGGAATTTAAGCTCATATCGAATAAAAATGAGAAGAGTTTTCAAATCGCCTTGAGCGTATAACCCTTAGCAAGGCCATTTACAAATGTGCTTTACACATGAATTGACATGAATCCATGGGTTTGTGAGATATTCATGGGCTCAGGAAGAATAAACTCTTGATTATAAAAAAATATAATAAGAAGAATTTTAATTTATCAAAAAAATTGAATTAGTTATCATCTATGAGTTTAGTTTCTTAAATTAATATAGACTCAAAATTCATATAAGCTTGATGAAAAATTTTACTAGCTTCAAATATTAAATGAAAAGGATATTACCACCCCTGAGAGCGGCGTGCTAATAGTTCAAAACTCACTCATATGTAATTTAATGATGTCGAAATTCCAACTTCAAGTTTTTCTGTAAGAAAAATTCCTCTGAGAGACTCTTGATATTGGGTCTTGGCGATTACAAGCTTATTGAGTAATACTAAACTTTTGGTAGTTCTACATTGACATGGCCGGTATTAGTACCGATTGTTCAGTTTGTCTGATATATTTGCTATTACAAATGAAAGTCTGAACATTACGTAATCGCTTAACTTGATCTTCATTCTTGTTGCTCTCATTTTATTATTAAAAAAAAAGAAAAGGATATTGCCCAAAAAATTTTAAAAGTGTAAAGGAAAACATTTATATGATGGTTGGTACGTATGAAAAAATGACATAGAATGAGCTTTTATAATTCCATTTAAATTTATATTTATATTTTGTTATACTTTTTAAAATTGCGGTTTGTTTTTTTGACGAACTTTATTGTTCAAGTTGGTAGAAAAGAACAATACTTTGAAAATATTGAAGGATGTCTATTTCACTACTTTTTTTAAAAAAATAATATTATCTTTGTGAGTGCCGGTTATTTATTTATGTTTATATCTATATATGTGCATGGCAAATAAAATTTTTATACACCCACAAAAAAAAAAGAGCTTAGAGCCCATTAAACATAGTAGTTTGTAATCCATAGGCCTAAAGTCCACAAAGCCCATAGAGCCTTTTAAGCTCAATTAGTTTTTAATTTCCGCCCCACCATAAAATTGGCAGATTCGACCCTTTTGCTCAGGAACTTTGTAGAACAACCGAGAGTTAGAGAGAGAGAGAGAGAGATGGAGGATGATCGGGAGTTAGAAGAACGGAGCGGAGCGAGATCGAGTTGAGGGGGACCAATAGTGGGCGTACGAAGTTGAAGGAGAGAGCGGGAGGGAGCTTAGCTTAGCTCGTAATGTGCAGGGCTAATTTGCTTCCAATATGCTTATAAGTGTACGTGGGTATGTATACTTAATTTCTCATATTTCTCGACATGATTCTTTTGTCTTTTTATTTTGACATTTGTTTGAGCTATTGAATTGCTTAGCTGAGGATGATAAGATTATAACTACGACATTGATAATGGGAAATTAACTGAAAGTTAGATTCTTTGAACTTACCTTTAACCTCTGCTTTGTTAAATATTGTCTCGTTAGTAATTCACTTGATTTTATATTCTTAAATGATGATTAATAAATGGTTTTGAATGTGTTGACTGGTGCATTCAATTAATTTTTAGACGCAGTTTGGCTATGGGTTTAGTAGTTAAAGTGCTAAGATTTTCTAAGAATTAATGAGATTTCTTCTGGTTTAGTTTTGATATAAATTTTAGCAAATTAATTATTTTGAGTGGATAATACATTCTCCAATTTTGAAATCTTGCCAAATTGAGTCTCATACTTGATCTCCTAACAGCCTGATCATATTATTGAGGTTAGGGTTAGGTTCAAGAAAGGTTTTAGAATTTGTTCATATCCTTGAGTAACTCTACTTTCTTAAATTCATTCAGTTGGTAGATAATGCGGTTGTACTACTCTTTACTACTAAATGATGGTTTTATGGACTGATGAAGGAATAGGAGCAGCAAAATATTTACATAACAAAGGCGCGACATATTTCATTTGTGGGGACAGCTGTGAGTATTATTTTCTATTGTAAAATGATATGAATGAAATATATAGAGCTTTTTATATAAATATTGAATGGCTCAAATGATTGGAAATGATGATAAGTTGTTAGATCTATGATTCTATTCTGATGGGCGATTTCTGAATGATAGTAGATGATTGAATATGTGACGTCATTGTAATGGATTGACTATCCGTACTGTGATTTGGATGTGAATAATTTGACTTTGTAGTTTGACTTTGCTGTGTAATTCTGGATGTGTGTATTGTATTGATTGTATGGAATTAATGTGTATTGATTAAGTATAGCCATGGTGACCGCTAAGTCAGTGGAATAGAAATGAACTAGAAAAAGAAAGAAAGATAAAGAAAAGTGGAAAAAGAGATGTTTAATTTACCACTGATGTCCAGCGACGTAATTTACCATCGGTTTCCAGCGAGATATAAGAACAAGATAATTAAAATTGCTCTTACCGCCGGAGGGTAACGGGCGACTTTCGTGCAGTGCGGTGTGCAGATGAAGGGCAGTGGGAGATTGGGAGAATGATTGATATTAACTATGGCATGGGGTCGCGGTATCGTCGGAGAGCAGGGTATCGATACCTCCAGAACCCTGTCACAAGGGAAATGTGACCCATGGCTATACTAATTGTTTGTCAAGTTCGATGCATCGGCTTGTTTGTAGTATTTGGTTTGAAAGTGTACTTGTTGTGAAATGTGATTGTTGTATTAATAGTAAATTGGTTTTCTATGTCTGATTTGATTGAACTGAATATTCACTGAAATGCGGCTCACACCTTCCACATATAATTTTTACAGATAAGCTTAAGGCTCACCGAGTTGACACGGCGAGCAGAGGTAGCTTTTTTATAGCGGGGAATCGATTGGAGATTTTTTTTTATTTAGAAGTTATTCTTGATACTGATTTATTTTGGGTATTAATACAGTTCTGTATTATATGTTGCAGCCCGAAAATCGTATTGTAGTTAGATGAATAATTTTTTTATAATTTTTCCTTTATCACGGAATAAAAGTATATTAGAAACTTTTTCAAATTTACATCAATTTTTTATATATAAAATTCTCTTAATATTTTCTTATAACTAATATTAATCTTAATTTAGGAAAAACTATTAAATTAATTTTAAATAAAAATTATGCTAATTTTATCGATTTGTAGTTACATGATAAGAAAATGTTAAGTAAAATATATCGTGCAAGTATGCAACTTTATATTTTGATATATTAGTCTAACTCATTAATAAATAAAACAATATGATTTTTATTTTATAAATTTGAAAAGTTTGACTTAATTTGGGAATAAAATAAAATTACAAGATCTATTTGTTCAAATTTGAAATCTTTGGCTTAATTTAGAAATAAAATGAAATTATATGATTTTATATTTCAAAATTGAAACCTTTGACTTTTTTAAGAAAATGAGTAAGTCACATACTTTTTTTTTGGGTGTAATTTACCCTTTTTTGTTTAACCTAAGAAAATAACATAAAGAAAGGGAAAATAAATATCAGATATTCAATATACACGGTAACCGATAAATGTAGTCCATTCTCTACAAGTTAAAAGAGATTTAACCGAGATTTTCTCGAATGGTAAAGAAAAGGTTGAGTATAAAATCCATGCACAATATATACCTCATGAAAAAATCTTATATAATCCTGAGAAATAACCAATTAAATTACTTTGATTAGTACTAATTATGGTAATTGCTTGGTGATTAACAATAATTTACTCGTTTGTCATATTTTGATTGGTGCTTTCTCATGCCACGTGACGGGGTAGGATCACCTAAGAATTTCTCATACCTCATAGTGCTTACAATCGCTATTCTCACATATGCCTCACAACACACACTCTTGACTGTGACACCCAATTCATTCAATCCAAAAAGTCATCATTTTAGCTCTATTTACAATATACTAAAATATAATATATGTGGAGACAATCTTCTGAAAGATGAAAAATCCAATGAAGAAAAATAATCAACAAATCGAAGTTATAAATGTACCTTCCCTTTTCAATTTGTTAAAAAATAATGATTTAAAATTCGTGATAGAATTTGGTCATATGTTGAAAGTTTACGATATATTTGGTTATTGGTTGAAGTTCGTATTTTTTAAGTTCTTATCCCAAATGAAATGCCACGTCTGTGCCACATCAGCTTCATTAAATGCCATGCCATCTCTGTCATTGCCCGCCAACTCCATTATTTACCAAGTCACTTGACGTGAGAATGGTGGTAACGAAAGCAAAATTCATGATTTTACATGTATTTATAAAGTTCGTGATATAATTTGATCATTCACTAAAAGTTTATTTTTAGGCTAATATTCCAAAAATTATTGAAAAAATTTAATCATGGGAAAATTTTTTAAGTTATATAGAAATATGAGATTATTATGTCCAGAGAAATATAAAGATGGCGTAAAATTTAGTAATTTTAGGTGAATTAATTGTATTACAAGAATTTTATTTGTTTTGGACATATAAACATTACTATCTATATTACAAAATTTGAAACCATATAAACTTATATTATAATAAAATGTACAATTAAAACATTTAATCTAGATATAAATTTAGTAATATGATATAATTACATCAACTTTAACACCTAAACAAACAACTAATAAAATTTTCTTCATGTTATAATTGCTAAATGTATAGTGAAATAATGCTATTACATGGGCGAGCACAAGTTTCAAGGCTTGATTTGCAATTATGCAAGCGATGTCAGAATATGTTAATCAAATAAAAATATTATGTGCTTCTACCTGATTAAAGCTATTTTAAGATAATAAAAAAAGTTTTTTTTTGTTGGGGGGGGGGTGTGAGTGGGTCCCCATTGACTATTGAGTCAAAGACTGCTTGTTCACTTTCACTGTGTTATTAAATTATCAAAAAGAAAATACCGTCTTGTTAAAAAAGCACATAATAATTTAAATATTGAAATGATTGGAGCAACGTTTAGCGACACCTCACACGTGACATAATAAAATATAAATCAAATGATATTTAATGAGTAAATAAATCTTACTAATTAAAATAATTTAATGATATTTCCTTACCATACCATAAAATAAAGAATCATTTATGATTTTGCTTAAGTCTGTCTTTGCTTTTTAAAGAAAGATGTTTTAATAGAGTGCGTCCATATTAAAAAGATTGTGAATTTGATCTATATTAACTTTCCATACTTTTTTTTGGGAGGTGGTGTTTCAATTCATCAAAAATATGAACATATGGACCCATTACATCAGTCTCCTACTCCCTGTACAATCACAAAAAACTAAAATGTCTTGCTATATGAGAGCTGTCTAACTTATGCTGCAACTTAGGGAGTGTGAGCAATTTTTCTTTCACTATATGTACAATGAGATCAACTAAATTAGTAAATGGAGATCACTGATTTGAGTAGAGCCTTTTGTTCCTCTCTCATTCCTCTCTCTTTCCAAATTGTATAGATGTACCAGATCAAAGTTTTTTTAATGTAGTGTCCAAGGATTGGCCTTTTTGCCGTGGCATCCACTCAGCTTCAGACTTCCATCCTCGAACTGTCAGGTGTAGTCCAACTCTGCAAATAGAGCTCATTCAAATTCCTTGCATAACTCTACAAGAGAAAAATAAGTGATCCTGTGTTTCCTCTTGCTAAAGGTAAACTTCACAATAAGATGATTGTAGAACAATGTCCCCATTTACTCATTTTCTCCTTCGTGGCTAGCCTATTGAGCCAGCGAGCCAGCGAGCCAGTCGATGAAGGAAGCTACTGGAATTTGTCCACTAAACCATATTATTTTGCACCAGTTTAGTTTAGGTCTCGAACAGCACAGAGAGTTCCACGCACTGTGTGATGAGAATTTCCTGGCAGAATTCCTAGTCTAAATTATCTCATCTTGCTCGAATATCTCAACTCTTTTGGCCATTGTTGCCACACAAAGAGCTTGGGGATCAGAGCTACGAGGCCAAAGCCAAGACCCATCTTTAAGAATCTTGCCCTCTATCACTGTTGAGAGGATGCTAGGGAAGCAGACTAAGCCATTTGTGTAGAATGATATTAAAGGTCGCACCGGTAGCCAACTATCAAACCAAAACGAGACTTGGGAATTGTTCCCAATATTTTACCCCAGTAATGGTCTGATGCGGTCTCGGTATTGTAAGATCTTCCTCCAACTCCATGAGCAGTCACTCTGAATTTTCAATGACCAGATCCAGCGACCTCGTATCAAATAGTTGTGCATCCAAGCTACCCATAGGGACCTAGTTTTGGATAGCATAAGCCATATATTCCTGAATATACCTATCACATTCCACTCTTGTAGCCTACTTATTCCCAGCCCTCCTTCACTTCGAGGATTGCAAACATCAGCCCATGCAACTTTAGCTCCCTTCAGATTCTAATCAGTAACCCTCCATAGAAAGCACCTGTATATTTGCTCAACTTTCCTAATTATGCTCTTTGGTAGTATGAAGTGAGCGCACCAGTAGTTAATCATGCTGAACAAGACTGCATTAATCAGTTGTATTCAAACAACAAATAAAAGAAATCTTGATGTCCAGCATCTGATCCTCTTTGTAATTTTATCTACAAGCAAATCACAGTCCTTGGCAGAAAGTTGAAACCCGAAACTAACAAAACTCCCAAGGATTTAACTGGCAATTTTCGTTCCTTGAACCTAGTGATGTGGATCAGCTGATCACTAGTTTGTCTATCCATGCCACCTATGAACAGTTCTGACTTCTTATTATTTAATTTCAGTCCTGAGCAGTTGTAAAATTCTTATAAAATATTCACTACCGCTTGGACAGATGTGCCTAATCCTTTCATGAAGATAAAAAGGTCATCTACAAAGCAAACGTGAGTCATGCTAAGCTTTCTACAGCGAGGGTGATATTCAAGCAGCCTTCTTCGAGCTCCATCATCCAGTAGTTACAACACAAAATTCATTTTTATGACGAAGAGGTAGGAGAAAAGGGGGTCCCCTTGCCTCACACCTCTTGGCCCCGCGAAAAAGGTTTCTAGAGAACCGTTGGCTACTACCAAGTAAAATGGAGTGGTGATGCATTCCTTAAGCCAGAGTATCATGTTTGAAGGGAACTCGTAGGCTTCCAACATATTGAGTAAGAAACACTAGTTGAGAGAATCAAAAGTCTTGGCTAAATCAATTTTGGCTTAGCAACCTGGACTTATGGATTGCCTGGTATAGCCTCGAAGAAGTTCGTGGGCTAAGAGGATGTTATATGATATTCTCCTCCCCTTAAGAATGCTGATTGGCTTCCATTTATAAGTTCTACGAGAACCTTTTTTAATTCTATTGGCCAGAAGTTTTGCAATACTCTTGTAGAAGGTGTTGCAGCAAGAGATGGGGCGAAAGTCCTTCATTCAGTCTACCTTATCTTGCTTTGGCACCAAGGTGATTATGGTTGCATTTGCTTCCATATTTAGCTTGAATGAGGCAAAGGAGTGCTTCATTGCAGTTAGGTAATCACCATTGATTATGTCTCATCTATCTTTGTAAAAGTGAGTAGTGTACCCATCCGGACCTGGGCTTTTGTTCCCATTCATAGCAAATAGGGCTTGTTGGATCTCTTGATTAGTGACATCTGCAGCCATTAGTGCAGCTTGTTCATCGGTGATGTATTTCTATAGCATTCTGTGCATGTCAGCTACTTCTGGGCTGCTCACCTTGTTATTAATAGTTCCTATCAAGGATCTGAAGTATGAAATTGCTTCCTCTTTAATCTCATTAGTTTTTTTCAATTTTTTTCCTGTAGCATCATACAATAGGGATATGTTATCCCTTGCTTGCTTGGCTTTCACAGAGTTGAAAAAGAATGCAGTATTCTAGTCTCCTGCTTTTTTGTTTTACAAAATTATTAAAAAAAGCACAAAATAATTGTAATGTTGAAATGATTGGGACAACATTAATGAAGTTTAAGTTCACCCCTGGCTTGCCTCCAAGGGGTTGAACTCGTTGGTAAGCTGATAACATGCAATATGCAATGTATCAGGTCCATGGTTAGACTCTCTCGGGGTCGGTATCTGGGGATTAATGGCGGGCCCCCGGTCGTATAATATACCGTCCATTAGATTAGTCGGTTGTTATGGTGCCGGACACCATCGATATTTAAAAAAAAGTCCTCCCTTGATTTTCAAAGAAAAAGGTTTTCAGAATTAAAATGATATCATAAATTTTGATTTTGAGAAATTTTTAGGTTATCCTATCTCACATTGTTTCGTGAAAATCACCAATTAAAATATGACAAATGAGCAAATTAGTATTAGTCAGTCGATCAGCTGTCATAATTATTATTAATTAAAGTAATTTAGTTCATTCATTCGCACTATACTATTATGAAATATGATCATTTAAGATTTTTTTATTTCGAGAGGCTTTCCACACGTGGACCTCCATAACCCAAAACAACTTCATCTCTAGGGCTGTGCATGGGTACCGGGTAGACTCGGAACCGCTTGAAACCTACCCGATAGGGTAGATCCCGAGTAAGTTCTAACGGAAACAGGTAGGTTCCAAGTAGAAAAATGATGAACCGGTTAAAGTGGGTTTTGGTTCTAGTTCTATTAAATATGATACCCAGAATCGGAAATAGAACGAATATCCGGAACTAGTAAATATATTTATATTTATATTGAATATAGAACATGAAAATATAGCATCTTATCTTAATATTCTATTATATCCATTTCTTCCCATCTTCAAACTATCAACCTCTCTTAACTCTCACCATTTCTTCAGTTTTTATTATCAAATAATCTTCATTCTCTTGTCGCGAGAGTCTTTCCAATCACAAAACCTCCATCCCATTATATCCAATTGGATATTTTCAACATTTTTTTTGGGTATGCCAAACAAGAAAATTGTTAGATAATTACTCGACTAATCGATTTTAAATTTTAAATTTTATTTATTAACAGAAGAATAGATTCCAACTGAGTACTCGAAATCTGTGGCATATGTAGGAGGATATATATAAATGATCTCGGATCTCGATGGACGCATATACAAAATAGCTATGGAACTTTGCTACGGAACTTTGAAACTCACAATCGTACTGCGACTACAGAAATAATATGATGAACACAAAATACAGAATCATAAAAAGGGGTTACTCAATGTCGAGGCCTATGGATCCCACGATGTCCTTAAGACTAATTCGTCCTCCTCTCTTCTGTGCTGAGGATGCTTGGACGTCAGCCTCCCAGGATACAACGATGGCTTGAAGTTGAAGCAGCACCGAGCTTCGACTCCCAGGCGAACGGAACAGATGCAGGAACCACCACGAAAACGATGATGCAGAATGATGAGATGAGTGACAACTTTTCGTGTGCAATATGCGTATACCTCTCTGCCACCTCTGCCATGTTCTATATGCAGATGCTTCTATAATGGCTGGGGAGCTGCAGCAATCAATGACATTGAACCGGGAATTCAATGTTTTGAATCGACCAAATTTAAATTCGAACTGGGCAATTAACGGTACAAAACCACCAGTCAAGACACATTAAGTGACAGATTTAGTCTGCCATTAATTACCATTTAATGCCCTAATTAAATGCTGCAACGGTCATAGCCCAACGGTCACAGCTGACTGTCGTAGCTTGTCGACGTAGCCAAAAATTGTCTACGCAGCCTGTTGTAGCCAACGAGTGTCTACGCAACCCCGGTGTACAATTGAGGGAAAAGGTAAAATTCGGCCTTGCGCTAGGCCCCCTTGTTGGAAGGGGCATTTGGCGCAGCTGCCGCCTGCGTGTACGTGAATTCAACTAAATCGGCCTCCAATCGCACCCTCCCTACGCAAGTGCACGAGGCGGGCACGGGTCGTATAACTTGGCCAATATGTTTACTCCACATAAGAGCACCATTATCTTATAAATCATTCTAACTTTCCTTCCCTTTTCCATGTGGGATAGAACTCTTCCCATTCTCCACATGGGCTTCATGGGCTTGTACATGGGCTCCAATTATTTTAGCCCTATATATTTAAGCCCAATTTCATCCTTCAATTATGGGACCCAATTTTCCATTCAAATATCATTTTTCCAACAGTATATTACAAGTTCTGGGTAGGATCCGGTTCTTGAAAATAACAAGGTAGGGTTCGGTTCTAAATTTTAGGAATCGACCTTAAATAGGGTAGGGTCAAGGTATTATAGAACACCGGATCACCCATATTTATCTCTGCCTCTTTAATCTTTTCTTTCTATAAAATATAATCCAAAAAATTGTGAAAGATTGAGATTGATGGCCTAGTCTGATCTTTGCTCAGTGATATCTGTCGCCCTGTACAGATTCTCCCATATCACGCATAGTACTGAAACCGCTAGATCCCTCTGCAATATCTATCGTAATTTTTTTGACAATTTTGTGCATTTTTATATTAAAATTTTGTAAAAGTTTATTTAATTTTTAGCTTAAAAGTTTTCATAAGTTTATAATATTATAAATTTAAAAAAAAATCTAAAATTTCTAGATTTCGAATGAATTTTTTTGAAAATTTTTATTTTTTGATACTTTATAATTTTTTTTCTTATTTTTGAATTTTCTCTCATTTTTATAAATTTTCATGAATTTCTTAGTATTTTTGTGAATTTTTTCATAATTTTTTGAAATCTTTTCTAATTTTCAAAATAGAAAAGTTTAATTTTTTTAATTTTTTTCTCATTTTTCTTAAAGCTTTTAAGGAGCGGGGCAGAGGAGAAGGGGAAGAGATACGTCTTATTTGGACGGAACTGAGAAAAAAAATGAGAGAAATTAAGGTGACTCAATTGATAAAAATAAATTGATATGAGATCTGATTAAGAGTACAATAATGCCATCAATTTTACTTTAATGAAAGGACTTAATTAATACTATGTGAACTCTCGAGAGTTAAATGGTATAAAAATAACCCTAATGACGCAAACTCCATCTAACGGGACTAAATTGTTACTTAACTCCTTATTGGCTAAACCAAATATAAAAACAACATGAAAAGGATGTGAAAATGGAATAAGTTTAAAAGCTGTAACTATTCATGGTAGAAAATAGTGGTTAAAATTTTAGTAAATTGGAATATTTAATGAAAATTTCAATCACGGATAAAAATCATTTTTTGAATCATACCTTGAAACGTGAAATCTGTGGCTATTAAATATATTGGAATCTACTGAAATGAGTTAGCTCAAATGGTAAGATACTTGATCCTAAGCAAAGTTTTGAGTTCGAGTATTTGGTAATGAAGAAAACTTATACTGAGAGAGCTTTATTCCTTAATGGGTCGATTCAGTTCGAACTACTAGTCAAATATCTAAAGAATTTCTGGATAGTAAAGGTACAAACAAAAAAAATATTGGATTCGTTTGAAAAAATTTAACGAGACAGAGGTAAGATGGATTTAGAATTGATCATAGTTCAATTTAACGTGTTTTACGCATAAAAGGTTTACTGGTTATTTTTTGCTGGATATTTACTGGTTATGAGTTAGTTTTTACTTGTACGATCCCTTTTTTAGCTTGTATATGATCTTAAAAATAAAAAATATCGACAGATTAAAAAACCAAGTAAGGAGGTGAAATAAAAAAAGTTAAATGATGAATTTTAAAAGAATGAAATAAGATAATTTTAAAAAATATAGATAAAATTAATAAATTTTATATAAAATCTTACATGATTTTCCTGAGTTTAAGAGATAACCATTAATGGACCCTTGATCCATTACTGACAACAGAATTTACAACCAAGTTCTGTATTTGTTCAGGTTTTTAATAAAAGGTTCCCAAAATCAAGCTTTTTAAAGAGGAGTTTTCATGTTAATTTTTACTAATTCGTTGGAGGAAAAAAAGAGAGTAATTTGTTGGAGAAGTTTCTACTTTCTACATCGATTACCAGCTGCACACGGCAACTTCCTCACCCCTGAGTTAGTGCGGATTGGAGATCTAAAAAAGGGTACTTTATGCACGTGTTATGAGTTGACCGTATTTACGTAGCATTATTAACTACCAAATTTAATTATTTTTATAATTTTTATAAAACTAAAAAATAAAAAGTTTTGAAATAAGTGAATTTAATGAATTAGTGTCACCACGTAACTGCAATGCTACATAAAATACTTTATTCTCATCGGTTTAACCGTCAATATTGACGGAGCTACCCGACCGTTAACCACCACAACCACCAACCCCCCCACCCCTCGCTTTCGGCCTTCACTTCGCTGATTTTGCTACATAACCGCAGTTAAAACCCAACCGCAAATCATCATTTGTCTACCCACCTCTTTCCATCCCTTGAACCTTTTCTTTTGAGTGAATTAACAATTTGGTCCTCGAGAGATGAGTTTGTCGTCACTTGGGTCCCTGAGAGATTTTTTGCCTCATTTA
>JAOYND010192386.1:0-16496 GCA_025802135.1 Lagerstroemia fauriei
TGTTATTAACTATGTTGGATCTTTTCCTTCAAGATTTTCTAGATTTAAGACGTGTACAGGATAAGAAAAGATCACATATGTCTTGTTTCCTTGAATGTTGAAATCATGTTGAATTCAATATATATACGATTTTAAAGACAACCGTGGAATACCAAAAGGCATTTGAATTGCTTGATGTGCAAGGCAATTTGTTGAGGAGATGAGTGGTGAGAAAAGGGCAGGGGTTGCATTTAGAAGAAGTTTAGAATAATAATGGTTCAATTTTACCATATCTAAGCGTATTTAATTATGCTACCATGTGTATTTCTGTTATATCTTATGTTACTGGCAATAAATATATGAAAGACAAATCTTGGATTAGTAAAAATATTTTTAAGTATGATGAATCCAATCATCAAAGTATTAGTTCAATGGCTAGCAGGGTGAAAATGAAGTATGAGAAATATTGAGGAGACACAAATGATGCCATAATGTTATCATTTATCAAGGAGATTCTCAATTCAAGGCGTAAGGTCGAATATGTCAATGATTTATTATTACTTCTTTGATTATAATAGAGATAGAACAAGTAGAATTGGGAATATCCTCATGTACAGTGAGGGCATCAATTCATCGATTTATATAACATTGTACATGTGTATAGAAATTGCAACATAATACATATGAGATATACAATATTAGGAAGGAGATTATCAAGAATCATCCTCCGTGATATCTAGACTATTACTCTCCCGTAATTGCAATGGAATGAGGACCACATTGAACTTGGAATGCACAAATGTGAAGTGAGGTGATGACAGTCCTTTGATGAGAGCATCAAAAAGCTGATCACTAGAACCAATGAACTGAATATTCAACTGTCACTGCATAAAGCTTTCCCAAACAAAGTGGTAGTCGATTTCAATGTGCTTAGTTCTCACATGAAAAACTGGGTTAGCAGTGAGATAGATAGTAGATAGATCATCACACTAAAGTATCGGAACTCAAAGTAAGTGAATACCCAGTTCATACAAGAGAGATTGTAGCCATAGTATTTTGGAGGTGACATTGGCGAGGCTTTTATATTCCGACTCAGTACTTGAGCGAGCAACAATATGTTTCTTTTTGGAACTCCAGAAGATAGGATTTGAGCCCAATTATATAATGAATCCATTAATTGATCGACGATCATCAGGATCACTGGCCCAATCATCAAGATTACTGGCCCAATCCATTAATTAGAAACCATGTAGGACAAAGGAGGAGTTAAGGTAAAGTTGAAGCCCTAGTTAATGGTGCCTTTGAGATAGCGAAGGATGCGCTTAACACCAAGCTAGTGGATAGTAGAAGGTTGATGCCATGAACTAGCAGTCCTGATTAATTGCATATGCAATGTTAGGTCTTGTGAGAAAGAGGTATTGAAGACTACTGACAGTGCTGCGACATAGAGAAGGATCATCGAGCGGGCCTCCATGAAGGATAGATAACTTGGAAACCACCGTAATTGGAGAGCGAAGTCGCTTTGAATCAAGCATAAAAGTGCTCTCAAGAATGTCATGGATGTACTTGCGTTGAGTGAGATACAAACCATTGGAGTCAGAGTGAGTCTCCATACCAGGGAAGTAGTGGAGAGGTCTAAGATCCTTCATTATGAATTCACTGCTGAGGGCAGTTAGAAGACTACCAAAGGGAGCATTTGGCATTCCTGTTAAGATGATATCATCGACATATACGAGGAGATAGATCAGATAGGATGAGCCTCATAGTATGAAGAGAGAATGGTCTGCTTGAGAGCCAACAAACCCACAGTGCTGAAGGAAGTTACTAAGAAGTTGAAACCAAGCTATAGGAGCTTGCTTAAGGCCATAAAGTGAACAACGTAACTGGCAAACATAATGTGGTTTTGATGGATCAATAAAGTTAGGAAGCCAATGCAGGGAGACAACAATGAAGAGAATAATACAAATTGTTACCGGCTTAATCATTGGGCTAAAGGTTTCTGCATAGTCAATCCCTTCACGTTGATGGCAACCTTTGGCGACTAGACGAGCTTTATATCGATCAATAGAGCCATCAACCTTTTTTTTTATCCGGTACATCCATTTGCATCCAATCACATTCTGGACTTATTGGGCAGTACAATCCCACGTGTGATTCTAAAGAAGTGCTTGGAATTCCTCATGCATAGCATCCCGTCACTGGTGACATTTCTAAACCTGAGAGAAGGAACGTGGTTCCTGTAAAGTGGCGGAGACATGAAATGCAAGAGGATGTCTCATTATGGTGAACCATCTACGAGGAAGAGAGCCATCCCGAAAACAAATTACCATGTGATGAGTCCATTCATTGCAAAGTACCGGTGTCTAGTGTAGGACACTAAGATCCCGAAAGTCGATCTATGGTTTCTGGAGGAGCAACATTGTCAGAACCTGGACTAGTAGTACCAGAGGTGCTAGGTGAATCAAGAAATTATGGAGGAAGAGGAAGGGAAGATATTTGTGGTTGATTAGTAGAGCGAAGAGAAGGGGAAGAAATAGTACCATGAAGCTTTGTGTGCCAAGTTGTGGTGATCCGGTGTTTGTCAGGAGAGATGGCTGGGTCTTGTAGGGAAGGGATTTTCATCGAAGACTACTTTAGGACGAAAGAAGAGACGTCCAGAGATACGATCAAGGCATCGACAACCTGTATAATGAGAAGGATAACCGAGAAAAACATATGGACGAGAGCGACGCTCAAGTTTGTGATGAGAATATTGACGCAAATAAGGAAAGCGCACACAACCGAAGACTCAAAAGAAATTGTAGTAAGGTTTGTGACCATGAAGAAGTTCAAAGGGAGTCTTGAATTTAAGAGATTTAACTGGCAGTCGATTGATCAAGAAAACATTTGATTCAAAGGCATAGTCTTAGAATTTTCAGGGAAGACAGGCATGACAAAAAAGTGTGAGTCCCATATCAACTATGTGACGATGTTTTCTTTCGGCTAATCCATTTTGTGAGGCATATGAGGACATGAGCTTCGGTGAAAAATCCCATTGTTTTGCAATTCATATTGGAATTCCTGAGAGAGAAAATCTTTAGCTCCATCAGACTGAAGAAATTTGATTTTACGTCTAAAAAACTTTTCTACTTGAATACAAAAGGCCCAAAAAATGTGTAGGACATCAAATCGAGATTTGAGAATATAATACCATGAGAATTTACTATAATCATCTAAAAACTGAATATAGTATCAATGCCCTGAATGACACAGAATGGGAGCAGGGCCCCAAACAATAGTGTGAAAAAGGTCAAATAAATATGTGTTTTTATTCATGATATTTGGAAAGTAACAATTGATAATCTTGCCTTGTTAGTAGGCCACGCAAACATGTCCAATAGTATTTTTATTCATGGATTGTGACAATGATAGAGCACGATGAATAATAGAAAAGGATGGATCACCTAAACAATAATGCCATAGAATGCTGGAGTTTGAGGTGGAGAGAAGTGTTTGAGGGTAAGGATGTCTATCTCTGGATTGAAAGCAGTATAAATAATCTTTAACTAGGCACCGTAGCAGCTATTGGTGTGTTTGAAGATCCTAATATCGGGGTGAAGTTCAATAAAACAAGAGTTGTCACATGTGAATTTAGAAATGGATATAATATTTTTGGAGATATAGGGTGTATACAAGGTGTTTTGTAACAAAATGGACCGAGGAGATAGGTTTAATACAGAAATACCAGAAGCAAGAACAGGTAGAGATTTACTGTCACCTGTAATGCAATGCATCACTCCAAAATCCATATACCAGTCTAGATCATAAAGTCCTACAAAGGAAGCTTCAACATACTGAAACTGTAGACTAGTAGTTTGGTTAAGTTGACAATATAATGTTGTGTGGCCCATGACATTGCATAGTTGACATATAACTAGGAAGTTGGACCTTGTGAATTGGACTGGCCCATGAAACCGAGAGGAAGTGGATGCTGACAGGCAAGGTCTCAGATTGGGAGTCCTTAGGCCATGGCAAGATTTTGGTTGATCATGCGGGCTAGAGATATGTGCCAGCCTTGGAAAATAGCCAAGATGGGCTCCAAGAAGCCCATTGTTTGGGCCTATTTGGAAAGAAAATCCTTGGGCCCCTTCTTCATCTTGCAGCTCTGCATCAATTATGGCGAATCTGAGAAATCTGTTGGGGTCACGACCACGAGCAGCGGAGAACCCTCCTAGTCCTCGACCAAATTAACACCAAACACTAGTTCTTCGACCATTAGCATAGTGAATTTCAGCTCGAGCTGGGCCAAGCAAACCCGTCAGTTGTGCTTGTTGTTCACAGCCCCGAGTAAAGGTACACTGAGCCTCATTATTCATAAGTAGGGCACAAAATTCATCTGTGCTCATTGTAAAGAGGGACGGTGACATGGCAAGAATTAAAGGTTCCCAATTGGAACCAAGCCCTGTAATGATGCAGCAATTGATCTAGGCCAGTGATTTTAGCTTGCTAATTTGAGCGAATCGAATTGCGAGCTGCTTTAATGAGTTTGTGAAATCGACCATTGTCACGACCCGCAATTTCAGTAGAATTTCCTCTTACTTTCTCAATATTCCGTATTAAACAAACCTGTTATAAATTTCTATCCAGATAACCTCTCATCCAGCATCATATTCATACTCACAACACATCTTTTCTATGATGTATAAACAATTCAACCAAAAGTTTGGGTCGTAACATTGTATACAAAGCTTCACACTTCTACTATACATAGCATAATAATCTAGTTATCAAAAAGGAGTAATGCTGATCCCCGATACAAAATGGTAGCTAAGTGGTTTATCCTTCCTCCATTTATCTAGAAAAGAAAATATCGCAAGGGGGTGAGTTGCGGGCTCAGTGAGTACGAATTTCCCAAGTAGAATAATATTATAATTAAAATTATCAGCACAATACGCATTTTCAAATCACAACCAGGATAACAATAATTATATTCCACAACTACTACATATGCAATGCATACAATCAATCATAACAAACAATAGCCATAGGGTCACACTCCCTCTGCGACAGAGTTATGATGGTATCGATACTACCTCTCTTCGATGATACCGTGACCCCGTACCTCAATCAATATATTCTTCCTCCCATCTCTCGGTGCCTTTCATCTATACAACACACTTCGTGGGGGCCGCCCATTACCCTCTTGCGATAAGAGCAATTTTTAATTATCGTATTCTTATACATCGCTGGAGACCAGCATAAATTATATATCTCTGTCTTTCCACGTTTCTTTATCTTTTCTTTCCTTTTCTTTTTTTGGCCCATTTCTAGTCCGCCGGATTAGCGGTCACCATGGTTATTTACAATCACATACAATAATGCAAAAATACATATGAGAATGCATTTTGAAGTCAGCCATGCAACATTCAGCCATGCAAATCGTGTATATATATATATATATGCATATTAAACGAAATGTTTTAGCCATGCAATGTAAATATATATACCTGTGCACGCGTTTATATGTATATATGCATGCAATCTATGTATGCGCATTTGTAAAAGACGATGGCATAATTATATATAACATCATACATATTATTTTACAACAGAAAAGAGTACTCACAACCCCCTTTGAGCAATTCCTTTATTGCCCCGAGTTCTTGGGATGTCTAATTTCGGTCCATTCAGTTCCTATCATATCATTTACCATAAAATTAAGATATACCACATATGTTTATATTGAAAATGATCCTAAAAATTATTCTAGGACATTATTCATTTTACTTTTATTGATTCTATGACTTTCACATATCCTGTTAAAACTCGTATAAACATATCATTCTAACTAAATCCTACTAAACTATGTATATAACATTGAGTAATATAATTTATTTGATTCGAATCGAATCGGATCTCAATTACATATTTGTTATCGTTGTATTCCTCGCGTCTCCGCGGTTCCTCTATTCGTCGATCCTCTCTCACACCATGTTCTCTGTATGTGTGTGTCTTTTTTTTTTTGGGTTCAAAAAGTGAAAGAAATTGATTCGGTGGCCAACATATATATTCAACACGTGTGGCGGTGAAAACAGAATGAGGCAGATTTTTACCAATCAAGCCTTAGAATGTACATTGGGCTTTTATTGGGCTTGGCCCAATAGGCTGGGCTCACAATTCCTCCCCACTAATTAAAATTTCGTCCTCGAAATCATTTACCTGATACAGGGAAAAGGTAGGGATATTTAATTCGCATAGCATCCTTAGGTTCCCAGGTTGCTTCGTCTCTCGACTGACTTCTCCATAAAACCTTCACCAGTGGTATTCTCTTTGTTCGAAGGATCCGTTCTTTTCTATCCAGTATTGCCACTGGTTCTTCCTCATAAGTCAAGTCTTCAGTTAGCTCAACTGGTTGATAATTGAGAACATGGGAGGGATCTGGTACATATTTAAGTAGCATCGAGACGTGAAACGTTGTGTATAAGAGACAGATCAGGAGGTAGAGCTAATCTATATGCCACCTTGTCGATACTTTCAACAATCTCATACGACCCGATATACCTTGGACTGAGTTTTCCTTTCTCGCCAAATCTCATAATACCCTTCCAAGGAGATACCTTTAGAAAAACGTAATCACCTACCTGGAATTCAAGGTCTTTCCTCCGCTTGTCTGTATAGTTTTTCTGCCAGTCTTAGGCTGTTTTTAACCTGTCTTTGATAACCCTTACTTTCTCAACAGTCACATCTACAATCTCAAGACTAGTAAGTTGTTGTTCTCCAACTTCATTCCAACATACTGGGGTCCGACAGACTCTACCATAAAGAGATTCATACGGTGCCATGCCAATACTGGACTGATAACTGTTATTGTAAGCAAATTCCATCAAAGGTAAATAATCATTCCAGCTGCCTATAAATTCTATGACACAAGCCCTCAACATCTCTTTCAAGGTCTAAAAGGTTCGCTCTGACTGTCCATCAGTTTTTGGATGAAAAGCAGTGGTCAGATTCAACTTGGCTTCCATAGAAGTCACAAAACTGTTACAATATTTCAAAGTAAAATACGAGCATCTGTCTGATACAATAGGTGCTGGAACTCCATGAAACCTGACTATCTCATTAATGAATAGTTGTGCCAACTTATCAGCTCCAAACGTTGATTTGACTGGTAGAAAGTGAGTAGATTTCGTCAAGCGATCAACTATCACCCATATAGAATCATGCCATTTCTGTGTCCGAGGTAGGCCAAATACGAAGTCCATGGTGATCTTCTCCCATTTCCACTCTGGAACAGGTAGTGGTTGGAGTAATTCCAATGGATGCTGATGTTCTGCTTTGACTTGATGCCACACTAAACATTTCGTAGCAAACTCTGCTATATCTCTCTTCATATTATTCCACCAATAGCTCGTCTTTAGACTGTGGTACAACTTTGTACTACCGGGATGCATGGCATAAGGTGAACTATGTGCCTCTGTGAGAATCTCTTTCTTCAACTTATTGTTGTCTGGTACGCAAATTCTATTCTGAAATATCAATGTACCATCCTCAGTAAGTGTAAAATCAGCTCTCTTTTCTTCATTTATCTCGCTCTTCACTTTTATCAAGAATCGATTTTCTTATTGTACCTCTCGAATCCGATCAATCAGAACTGTCTTCACATCAAATATAGCCATCAATGCCCCAGCCCCTGTCGCTTCTAGTTTAACTTTCAATGACCTTAATTCATCAAACAACATGTCTTGAACATTGTAAATACCTGCCAAGATTGCTGAAGATTTACGACTCAATGCATCTGCAACCACATTAGTCTTTCCTAGATGATAATGAATCATGCAGTCACAGTCATTTATCAATTCCATCCATCGCCTCTGCCTCAAGTTAAGCTCCTTCTGGGTAAACAAATATTTTAGTCTTGTGGTCTGTGTAGATTCACATTTTGCTCCATAGAGATAATGTCTCCAAATCTTCAAAGCAAACACTACAGTGGCCAACTCAAGATCATGTGTATGATAGTTCTTGTCGTGATTCTTGGGCTATCGAGAAGCATAGGCTACCACTTTACCACGTTGCCATTAACACACAACCTAACCCTTGATGAGATGCATCACTATAAATCACAAAAACTTATTCTGGTGATGGAATGATGAGCACTGGTGCAGTGATTAGTCGATTCTTCAATTCTTTTAAACTCTGCTTATAGTCCTCTGCCCACTCAAATTTTACATTCTTCAGAATCAACATTGTTAGTAGAGTAGCAATAAGAGAAAATCCAGCCACGAATCTTTGATAATATCACACTAATCCTAGAAAACTTTGTACTTCTGTTGCATTACTAGGTTGACTCCAATTCAGAACAGCTTCAATCTTTGCAGGGTCGACTAATATGTCTTCTCCTGTAATCAAGTGCCCAAGAAATTCCACTTGATCTTGCCAGAACTGACACTTACTGAACTTGGCATAAAGTTGTTCCTCCCTCAAAGTTTGCAAGACGATTCTCAGATGTTGTTCATGTTCATCCTTGTCCCTTGAATATATCAAAATATCGTCAACCAAGACTACCACGAATTTGTCAAGGTAAAGCTGAAACACTCGATTCATCAAATCCATGAAAGCCGCATGAACGTTTGTCAAATCGAAAGACATCACAAGACATTCATAATGTCCATATCTGGTACAAAAAGCTGTCTTGGGCACATCTGAATCTTTTATCTTCAGCTGATAATATCCTGATCGGAAATCAATCTTCAAAAACACACTAGCACCCCCGAGCTGATCAAACAAGTCATCTATTCATGGCAATGGATACTTGTTGCGTATAGTAACTCAGTTCAATTGTCTGTAATCAACACACAATCTCAAAGTGCCATCTTTCTTCTTGACAAATAACACAGGAGCACCCCAAGGTGATACACTAGGCCTGATGAATCCCTTTTCCAGTAGTTCTTGTAACTGTGTCTTCAATTTTTCGAGTTCAGTTGGAGCCATACGATATGGTGCCATGGAAATTGGTGTCGTGCCTGGCTTTAATTCAATGGTGAATTCAATTTCCCTGTCTGGCGACAACCCTTGCAGATCCTCTAGAAATACATCTTGGAACTCACAAACCACGGGAATTTAAGTTATATTCGGTGATTCTGCCCCGGTAGCCACGGCATACGCTATATAGCCTTCACATCCCTGCCTCAACAATTTAGTTGCTTTGATATAGGATATGAAACCAAATGGTATGCCTCTCTGGTCTCCGAGCCACTTAAATTCAACCTCATTTGGTATCTTGAATATAACTTCCTTTCTATAGCATTCGATGGATGCATGATGAGAAGAAAGCCGATCCATACCCAATATAATATCAAAAATCTCGGACATCTAGCGGTATCAGATCCACTTCCATCTTCTTATCCCCAAGCTGAATGAGACACCCGTGATATATCTTATGAACAACTACGCTCTCCCCAGTGGGTGTTGCTATAATGGTCTAATGCTTCTTGGGGGACGTTGGCATGTGTTGCATAGTGTAATGAGATGAAAGAATGAGTGGAACCTGGATCTATAAGTACTTGTGCTGACTTATCGAAGAGAATTAAATTACCTGTGACAACTGCCGGGGTCGCCTCTACATCACGCTTCGTTAGGGTGAAAACTCTTCCTTGTGTCGTGGGCTTATCCGCTTGAGTCGTTCTAGGAGTCGACTGTCTTGCATCACTTGCTGATGATCCAGTCCCTCGACCCCGATAACTCTGCGACGCACTCCCTTGTCCTCTTCCTCTGATTGGGAAAGATCTCTCTCAGATTCCACTGCCCACGTTAGCACTACCAATTGATGAGGCGATTTGAGGACAATCTCGTTGTAAATGTCCCTTCATTCCATACTGGAAGCAAGTTACATCTTTTCTTGATAGAAGTGGACAAAATTTTTTGATATGGCCCAACCGTCCACAATGGAAGCATCCACTAGATTGTGCTCGACATTCTCCTACATGCATACGACCACATGTCTGGCAAGGACGACTTTTGGGAAGACCAAATCTACTTTGTCCTTCTCCTGAGAAACGACCAGACGGAACTGGACTCAACTAATAAACAGCTTTTCCTTTAGATGAACTTGGTGCAAACCCACCTCACTTCACTACCCTATAAACTCCTTCTGGGACCAGATCATGTCGAGTTTTCCATTGTTGATCCCTTTCTGTTATCTCATCCTGCAAATCCTGTTCAGCAATGAGAGCCTTGTTGTACAGTTCAGAAAATCTGAAAAGCTCGAAAATCGAAAGCCGGGATCTCAGCTCAATATTTAAGCCATCTAGGAACCGGCTGCACTTCGTAACTTCATCGTTGACTAAAGTTGGAGCAAACCGAGATAGACAGGTAAATTTCATTTCATATTCAGCCACTGACTCACCTCCTTGCTTCAAATTCAGGAACTCTTTCTCCTTAAGATGTCGATACGAAATTGGATAATACTTCTCAAAGAATGCCCAAGTGAATTGGGCCCAAGTGATGGTGCCTGCAGAAGTCGGATCGAGTCTTCTTTTAGTCGTCTCACACCAATGTCTAGAATCTCCTGTCAACATAAAGACTGCCAGAACGACTTGCTGTGTATCTGAAACTCCCATAACAGAAAAGATCCTCTCCATGTCCACAATCTAGCTCTCTGCTATCTCAGGTTCTGCTGTTCCCGAGAGTGAAGGAGGCCCTAACTTCCTAAAATTCTCATATGGTATTCTTTGATGCTCAGGATTTGTTGGTACCGTTGCTTGTTGCTGATAAAAGGTTGCTTGTTGTTGAATTAATCGAGTTTGCTCTACCAAACGTGCCATTGCGACCAAAGTACTTTGAACATGTAAACCTCTATCTATAGATTCCACTGAAACTTCCCAAGGACGAGCCTGTGAAATCTGGTCTTCTACTGGGACCTGAGGTGTTTCTTGGCCCCTCACCTCTTCATCTTGTCGGTATCTTTGAGGAACTCGGCGAATACGTGTAGATCTCATGGTGAATTACCTATTCAAAAATAGATTACCCAAATATATAATTCACAAAATAAATAATGATTCAGCTGCAAAATTCCCAACCTAGCAAAAAGCCACGTGGGCATCATGTATCTATATAAGTCTACAGAATCTTATAGCCTATGCTCTGATACCAAAATTGTCACAACTCGAAATTTAAGCAAAATTTCCTCTTACTTTCTAAATATTTCGTATTAAATGAACATGTTATAAATTTCTATCCAGATAACCTCTCATCCAGCATTATATTCATACTCACAACACATCTTTTCTATGATGTATAAACAATTCAACCAAAAGTTTGGATCGTAACATTGTATACAAAGCTTCACACTTCTACTGCACATACCCCAATAATCTAGTTATCAAAAAGGCGTAATGCCGATCCCCGATATAAAATGGCAGCTAAGCGGTTTATCCTTCCTCCATTTATCTGGAAAAGAAAATATCGTGGGGGTGGGTTGCGGGCTCAGTGAGTACGAATTTCCCAAGTAGAATAATATTGTAATTAAAATTATCAGCACAATATGCATTTTCAAATCACAACCAGGATAACAATAATTATATTCCACAACTACTATATATGCAATGCATATAATCAATCATAACAAGTAATAGTCGTAGGGTCGCACTCCCTCTGCGACAGAGCTATGACGGTATCTATACTACCTCTCTCCGATGATACCGTGACCCCGCACCTCAATCAATACATTCTTCCTCCCAGTGCCCTTCATCTATACACCACACTCTATGGGGGCCGCCCATTACCCTCTGGTTGTAAGAGCAATTTTTAATTATCGTATTCTTATACATCGCTGGAGACCAGCATAAATTAAATATTTCTTTTCCCACTTTTCTTAATCTTTTCTTTTCTTTTCTTTTTCTGGCCCATTTCTAGTTCGCTGGTATCACATATAATAATGCAAAAATACATATGAGAATGCATTTTGAAGTCAGCCATGCAACATTCAGCCATGCAAATCATATATATATATATATATATATATTAAACGAGATGTTTTAGCCATGCAATGCAAATATATATACCTGTGCACGCATTTATATATATATATATGCATGCAATATGTATATGCGTATTCGTAAAAGACGATGGCATAATTATATATAACATAATATATATTATTTTACAATGAAAAATAGTACTCACAACCCCCTTTGAGCAATTTCTTTATTGCGCTGAGTTCCCAGGATGTCTAATTTCGGTCTCTTCAGTTCCAATCATATCATTTACCATAAAATTAAGATATACCACATATGTTTATATTGAAATAATCCTAAAAATTATTCTATGACATTATTCATTCTACTTTTATTGATTCTACAACTTTCACCTATCCTGTTAAAACTTGTAGAAACATATCATCCTAATTAAATCCTACTAAATTATGTATATAACATTGGGTAATATAATTTATTTGATTCGAATCGGACCTCAATTACCTATTCGTTTTCGCTGTATTTCTTGCGTCTCCGCAGTTCCTCTGTTCGTCGACCGTCTCTCGCTCTCTGTTCTTTGTGTGTGTGTATCTTTTTTTTTGGTCTAGAAAGTGAAAGAAATTGATCAGTGGCCAACATATATATTCAACACGCGTGGCGGTGAAAACAGAAGGAGGCATACTTTTACCAATCAGGCCTTAGAATGTACATTGGGCTGGGCTCACAACCATGGTGGTTGACCCTTTCTACAGGTCCTGCCATTCTTGGTCAAGAAAATCCTCTTGAGCCGCAGTCTGAGAGTAAAAAAGAGTGGCGAGGATGCTCCAAGCTTCGTGGGACGTTTTTGCTCCGAGGAGATTGAAGCCGATCACCTTTGTCACAGAAAGCAGGCACATCAAGGCGAATTCGTCATGGGAAGTCCGCCATAGATGCTCTAGATTGGGGATAGAGGTGCCATTGCTGTCAGGTTGGGTTTCAGCAGGGGCAGGTATCTTGCGTTCGACAATTAAGCAAGCCATATGTGTCGAGTAGAGGGCTCATTATTCCCTTCTAAAAATAATAGTTGCTGCTAGTGAGTTTGGTAGGGATGGTGGGAAAGGATGTGGGAAGGGAGGTGTCTGTTATAGAGGATTGAGATTTGGCCATGAGTTGAAAGGAGGAGTTTGAGAAGGGCAGATCTTTTGCTTGGGAAGAAGAAGAAAGGCGTAGAGGGACAGGTGCAGGGAGAAGAAACAGGTGCAGGGAGGAGATTAGAAGGATTGTAGAGCTAGGGAATTTTCTTAGTGTGGCTCTAATACCTTAATAGGGATAGAGAAAGCAGAAATGGGAAAATGTTCTCATGTACAGTGAGGGTATCAATTCATTGATTTACATAACATTGTATATGTGTATATAAATAGCAACATAATATGCACGAGATATACATCGGTAATATTAGGATGGAGATTATCGAGAATCATCTTTCGTGATATCTAGACTATTAAATCAAGATAAGGCAATTGAATTGCCTACAAAACTCGAGACTTGTTTAAAATTATTATACAACCACTATCGAAGAAACGAGAGGTGCTCTCAAATGCACCATTGGAAGTACCAATTGATAAATAAATAGATGATGATCGATACTTTGTATGCTTATATTTACATGCTACAGGGTGTAGATCAGAGTAAACTTGATCCATACAACTAATTCCAAGTTATTATGTAATGATCAGAAGTAGATGTAAGTTAGTGGAAAAAAAAAACTTTCAGATTGTGCAAGGAACTTGTTGATAAATTAATTTTTATTGATCATGATTGTTATATGTGCATCCATTAAAGTAAATATTCTACTCAAAGTTGTGATGCTATATGTAGATCAGTTAGCTTTATATGTCAGATTCTTTACTATGTTATTGTAGGATATGTTTTTAGGAGAAAAGAAACATTTTGGAGCATGTATGGGTTTTCTATGTATGAATTTTAAGTATATACTAAGATAACGACTTAATTAGATTTTTTATTCCATATTTAATTTGTTTGATTTGGTTCTGCATCTTTTTTGGGTCGACCATTTATTTCAATCAAATTCTTAATTTGTCGGTTCTGGTTGACCTATTATTTTTGAACAATTTAATAGATAAAAACAGTTCAATTCGACAAGAACCAACCATAACCAAATTATTTTATTTCAAAATAAGAAATAAAACTCATTAATTAATTAATTGAATTAGTTTAAAATAAGCCATTTTTCTTATAAATCGGTTATAATTCGAACTTGGTACAACAAACTGAATCAAACCATTTCTTTGCTTGGGTTCTATTCAAAACTAGTTCGACTCCGAACTATTTTCTTCACAACCCTATTCGTTCCCCAATCATTTATCTATTTTAGAAAATAGTCTCCCTTAACTTGACATATATCATGATCTGGTCCTGCCATAACACACCACCAACATAGACGAGGTTTCCAGTAGCACAAGTTACCACCACTGACCTCACCAAGGGCTCGATAGCCAGCATCAATCAATGGGCCAGTTCAAAATAATTGAAAAATCAAACCATATTGTGAAATCAAATCGAATCGAACCAAAAAAATAGAATCGTCTTAACCAATTTAGTTTCAAGTCGATTTTTTACAGTATATGGTTCAAATAATTACTAATTATGTACAATCTAGTTAATGAAAATTAATCAAATTGGATTTTTTTACAAGTATATTAAATAATAATACCAATAAAATAAAAAATCGTAAGGGACCAAATCTCGTGACCTCTAAATCGTATAATACGATTTTGAATTCGGAGTTAACTTAGTATTTTTGTTTCTTATTCAGCAAAAAATGTCATTATTGTTTCTTTATATTCAAATTTTGATCCTCTTAGATTGAGTTAAAAGTTTTTTTTTTTTTCTGTTTGTTGCTATTTTGGTTTCAAAATTAGACATGTTAATGTTGTTGCCATTTTAAGCATTATCGGTCTATCATCTTCACTACATGATTAAAGATTCTGTAACTTCTACTACAAGTAGTCCATGAATACCCCTAACAATCAAATTGAACCACGAACACCCCAACAATCAATGGTGTTGGGAGCCCCATACCAATATTGACTCGATAGAGATGTATAATAATTACAACTTTTTTTAATAGGCAACACAATAGAGATACATAAAAATGCACCTTGTGTATCTAAAGGTTTTGGCATAATGATCCTCACGATCCATTTTGCTAAAAACTCCGTCAAGTGTGTAAGTCTATAAAGTATGTGCGGTCGTTTTGTCAAGCTTGATTGACAATCAAAATCTTCTGCTATGACTAACCATGGCTCATTCTAGTTAGATATACCCTAGTTGAATCTTATGATCCAGATTAGGTTCAAAGATAATTTAGGCTAAGCATAGATAATGCCCTAGTCTTATGATCCTGATTGGGTTCAAAGATAATTTAGGCTAAGCTTAAATAATGCCCTAATTCAGCCTTTTCCAAATTAGATCCGGGTCAATCATGGTTATGCTCAGCATACAAGGAGGCTTGGCCAATATGCATGGTCTCACAATGGTACTTGTGCCTCAAGGAAGCGCCGCCATCACTCCTCATTTTACCTAACCTCTTTAAGGCCAACGTGCATGGTCCTCATTGCCTCGAGGAAGCACCAACATCACTCCTCACTTTACCTAACCTCTCTAAGGTCAGTGATACCACAACAATTTTGCGCTGTCAGGTTTCAACTAGAACATGACACCAACCCCTTGTCGACAAGGGCACCCATGAATATATGGGAATCAACCCAAATGCAAATTAATTCACCACAATCTCCATCATACATAACTAGGCAATGACATTGATCACTTGTTTGTAGATTCACTCGTACATCTAGCACGATGCTCTACAAAGCCGAATAGTTGTAGTTTGGAACAGAGTCCAAAGTATAATGTCCAAGCCTCCCAGTACGATAAAGATTTAGTAGCTTTCTACAAACTTTCAGACAAGATTCCTCACCTAAATCTGGAGGAAGCCGAAAAGCATCAACCAAGTCTTCAAGTTGTGACTCGATAAGTCTCATAAAATCCTTATCAACAGCCAATTTTCCATGGTATGACGAGGCTTCCTCATATAGAGTGCGGCGAACATCATTGACCACAAAATCCTGGTCACATAACAATGATTGGAATCATGCCCAATGAAGGAGTCTGGCTTGGTGGTGAAGATCATAAAGCACATTCACAATTAAATGAAACAAATCACCCCTAATAGTTTAAAAGCCAAATTGGTTAAGACTACTCTGACCATGATATGGCCAGTTTAATAAAATTGGAGTCGCATTTGAACGAACAAACATGTTAGTTCATCTTTAGTGGCTCTTCCAATGATTTTTTTTTTATAATATTATATATCCTCTTTTTTGGACTTATTAAATGCATGGCTCTGCAAATTCAAGTATGAAGTCCTATTATAAATATCTGAAAGTTAATGGAATATGTGAGGACTATTACTAAACAACATTGAACCTGTGTATGATCCGATGGATATCGCCTTTTTCTTTTCATTTCTAGATCTGAATCACTTGCATGCTCTGCTATTTGAGTGCT